>JAJOOO010003223.1:0-20193 GCA_029582685.1 Solanum piurae
ACCTACCGGGCTTATGGGGGCTTGGTTAGGTTGATGTTTGATCATTATTGTGTTTTATTAGATTCAGTAGTGGGTTGGAATGCTTATCTAAATTTGATTTCCTAACCTGATTGCTTTTGGTATATTATGATACTTGCTCATGTAGTCTACAACCTTGCATACTCTGTACATTATTTTGTACTGACGCCCCATTGCCTGGGGGCGCTGCATTCATGCATGCAGGTCCCAACAGACATCCGAGTAGACCTCCTCCAGCAGCAGGATTAGCTTTTATACGGTTGGCTAGCCCTTTCCTTCGGAGCTGCTAGAGTGTGGAGGTTTGTTAGCTTTTGTTGTATATATTTTTATTGGTAGGTTGGGGCCCTGTCCCACCAATCTTTACTACTCTTAGAGGCTTGCCGACTAGTGTGTGGGGTGTATAGCTACGTTATGTCCATACTTGCCTATGTGGTTGGTTTGCTGAAGCTTGTGAGATGTTTGATGTATTATATTGACATATACCTGCTTTTAGTTTTGGTATAGATATCATGGTGGCCTCGACGGCCCAATCAGGACTTCTGTGCTAGTTTGCTATTTATTTATATGATCTCATGGGAGTAGCTGTTTCTTTTATAGATCAGTTGGCAGGGGCCTTGCCGGCCGATGGCTTAATTTTAAGCCGAGATATACTTGTTTGATTTCTTGATTGCGTGTGGCTGCCATGCGCTAGTAGCAAATAGTTCAGCAGGGTCGGCTCGGGCCTGAGTTTTGGCATTAGGAGCCAGTTGCGCCCTTGAGTTTGGGGTGTGACATTTAAAATGAAAAAGTGGAAATAAAGAACATAAATAAAAATGAAGAAATTATAAATTTAGTACTTTCTGTTCAAATGGTACTATATAAAATAGAGTTGAAGGACTAAAATGGAACAAGGCTAAGTTAGCATGTCAAAATGAAAAATGGGGGCAAGTTAAAGGAGTTGTGTATGTGTTTTTAATTGGCTTGTGTGCCATGTCATAGCATGTGAAGTACACACATTCCACTTTATTGATTCTTTGGAAAGAAGGGCCTAAATGGAACATAAAATTGGAGTTGAAGGGTTAAAATGGAACAAGGTTGAGTTGAAGTGTCAAAATGAAATTTAAGGACAAGTTTAAGGGTCTGCATATGTATTTGACCTTTTATCATTCAAGCAGTCAAATTTAGCGCATTGAGACCACAATGACATCTTCTTACATATCGTGTTTCAAGTGAATTGCAGCATTCTGACATTGCTTCAAAATCCTAAAGGTGAAGAAAGCCTCTTGAAGAAATGGGGGAAGAAACAGAGTAAGAATAAAGTTAGAGTTATTAGGGAAGGTTGAATCTTTTAATGGGTGGGTGGGTATGCTTAGGTGGACGTCTATGTGACGTTATAAGTTACACATTGGATGCCACATATTATTCTGTTAAAAGGAAGGGTAGAAGTGATCCAATAGTTAGACGGGAGGGGTAGTTTTGAGTCCAAAAATAATTAAAGGGTATATTTGATATACTTCGAATAGTTGAAGAGTGTGGTTTTGGCCCTCTTCCATTGATAAAATTAATTTTCTCATTATGTTAATTTACTTCATTATTGAACATCATAAGTTTATATACTTATATAGTATTTCTCATTTTTTTCGTCCAAAAAATAATGTTTATGCTTTTATGAAAAAATTGTTACATGAATTAAAAAAATATCATGATATTTAAAGAAGTAAAAAATAAAGTTGAAAATGAAAAAATATAATAAACATTTTAAAGATATAATTAAGATAAAGAGGGGGAATTTGATTATTGTTCGGGAGGGGGTTAATTTTAAAAGCAAAGTTTCACCACATTTTTATACAACAATGATACCGTAGGCATTTCTAGACGCAACCTATGCATATACATATTTTATATAATCATATTAAATTATTTCTATAGAATTCCTATACAAATACATATTACATAAAGTAATTATACATTTTCTATACACATTCTATATATACAACCTAAGTAAACAATAATTAAAGAAGAAGAGTAACTACATATGAAGATGAGATAGAGAGAGAGGGAGAGAGACGAGAGAGGGGGGATGCCTCACCTCAAGAAAAATCATAGAAAAACAGTTCGGGAAAAGGAAATACGGAAATATAGAAGCCCTGACAAAATACTAAAGATAACATAATAAAGTACTCTGCAAAAAGAACAACAAATCCAATAAAATAATAATAATATAATCGAACTACAAGAAACAACATATAGTAATAGAAATCGAAGACAAGAGACTACTATGACTCCTAGTATGGAAGGATTAGCTAGTAAGACAATTCTCAATCATATACTAGCTTTCTATCCTAATTTGTATCCTCCATAATCTTCTATCTAAGATCACACCATCGATCAACGGAAGGTACGTGCATATACACATGTTATTAAAATTTTGGATCCGCATCTGATGCAATGCTTGTCTCTGTTCGGAAAAAGAATTACAGAGTGAAGAAGCCACGGCAAAAAAAAAAATAGGATGACAAAACATTATGAAAAAAGAATAATAACTACAACAAAATAATAATAAATATAATCTAACTACAAGAAACAACAAATATAGCAACATAATTCATCAAAGACCAAGAAACTACTACGACTGCTAGTATGGAAGGATAAGTGAGACAACTGTCAACTATCTTCTAGCCTTACCCTAATTCGGGTCCTTCATATCCTTCTATCTAATATCACATCCTCGATCAGCTGAAGGTACGTGCATATACACATGTTATTAAAATTTTGGATGCGCATCTGATGCATGCTTGTCTCTGTTCGGAAAAAGAATTACGGAGTGAAGAAGTCACGGCAAAAAAAAAAGATAGTATGACAAAACATTATGAGAAAAGAACAATAACTACAACAAAATAATAATATATATAATCGAACTACAAGAAACAACAAATATAGCAACATAATTCATCAAAGACCAAGAAATTACTACGACTACTAGTATGGAAGGATAAGTGAGACAACTCTCAACTATCTACTAGCCTTACCCTAATCCGAGTCCTTCATAGCCTTATAGCCTTCTATCTAAGATCACATCCTCGATCAGCTGAAGGTACACATATACACATGTTATTAAAATTTTGGATCCTCATCTAATGCATGCTTGTCTTTGTTGCTCCATTGAGGTCTCATTCTTGGAGAAGCTGCCACTACACTATTCTTCACACAACATGGCTTGGGTTTTATCCTCCATGGAATAAACATGTCAAATCCACATGATATTGTTGCCTTAGGAGAAAAATTACATGGTCTTCTTCCATTAATTTGCTCATCCTCTAGTAATTTCTTCCTATTATTTTCCAAAGCAGATGAAATAGCTAGTTCCTTTGCATCTTTAAGAAATCTTTGAATGATGAAATTTGGTACTGCTGGCTTATTGGTGCACCAATCGTAACATTCCTCATGAACAACCTCCTTATTCGATTTTCTATATTCCGTCTCATCATTAATCATGTCGTCTATCGACTCATCCCCTAACGAAAAAACATCAAGAGCATCTGAGAATGCATCATGATTGTCAATATTCCTTATAACATCATGATCATCATTGTCAATATCGCCATCATAGACCTCATCGTACGATTTAGTAGTTGTAGTAGTACTACTTGTACCTAATAATTGATCTTTTGTTGTATGCCACATACATGGTGGCAATTTTGGAGGTGGTACAATTTCAATGTTTGTTGCTAACCTCATTTCTTTTGGTTTTCCAGGGCTTTGTTCCCAAGAAAATGGCACTCTATTGAAAATATCAATTGAAAGTTGATTGGGACAAGAAAAAGATTTTTCACTAGAACGTCTAGTTGACAAAAGAGGAGCACTAAAATCTAATTTTCTTGTACATTTTTCTTTTCTCTCTTCTTCTACTTGTAGTTGTTTTTCCATGGATTTCAAGATATTGGATGTATAACAAATGGAGATAATTGAACACTTTGTGTGGCTATTTGTGAGAGTAAGGTTAAAAAGTTTAGTCATAATTATTAATAGTTGTAACTATGGGCTTCTCGTGGAGTTTGAGCTAAAAGAGTGTAACTTTTATTTGGTCATGTCACAGGTTACTTAAGAGAAGAAACATTTTTATGCCACATGGCTTCTAAATGTACTTTTGTGCTAGTGCCAGAATATCTTGAAGTATGAATGATTACACATTTTTTGTTGCATTAAAGGAAGATTTTTCGTACAAAAATGATATTTTAATGTAAAAAAAATAGTAGAATGTTAACAAATGTTAAATTTAGAACCAATAATTTCAGAGGTTAAAATTGGTTAGATTTTAGAGGTTGAACGTGTGAAATTAGTTTTTGGACCTAACTCACACCCAAAAGTTCACTCAATGAGAGGAGGATTGTCCAAACCTTATAAGGAGTTCACAGATCTCATTAACCACCAATCGCATTAAGTTTAATCTTGAATTCACCTATGACTTTGGAGTCCGGAATCAAAAGAGCAACAAAAATTTTCGAAAATTCCCAAAAGGGCAACTAAATTATTTATCAAACCAAAAGGGCAATAAATTTTAACGGCGTCTAAATCAGTGTTTCCGCTGCAAGGCGTAGAAACCAATGTGCCTTACAAGGCTATGGCTGCTTTTAGCCTTGTAAGGCTATGACAACTTTTAGCCTTACAAGGCGCAGGCCCACCTGCGTTTTGCAGGCTGCTTTTTTAAAAAAAAAAAAAAAATCTGAATTGAGTAAAAAATTTGGGAATCGAATTTCTTCATTGGTTTTACTCTTATTTTAAATTAAACTACTGTCCTAGTTATTTTAATTCCCTTGTAACCAGAAGTGGAAAAATATTTTATGTAAGATGTGTTCTTCTTTTTAGAATTTTGTACACTAATTACTTAATAAATTAGAAACATTTTGCTAGATACATGAGAACAAACGAGAGAATTAGCAAGAAAAAGAAAAATAAAAAGAAGAAGAAGAAAATAACACTTTTTAATTATCTGACTTCCTAGATTTGCAACTTCTAGGGAGGTGTCTCTATGTAATAAATTAGGAACTTGAGTAATTGTAGACAAAATTAAATGTATTGTTCAATAATGCCAGTAAATAAATAGTAGGTATATTTCCTAATTTGTTGTTTCATATTAATAGTGTCAAATGAACAGATTGAGCTAATTAATTTGAAAGAATTAATATGTTTTGAGTTAGCACTTAATAAACAAATGGATTACTGATCGCTAAAGAGCTACTTGAGATAAATGGGTGGACTAACAATACAAAACTTAGCATTAACATAATTCGGTATATAAGTTTGTGAAGATTCACAATTATAGGGGATCAAAACTGTATATTTTGATTAATTAAATATCAAAATTAAAATTAATTAATAATTAAAGGATTAAAAGTGCAAATTTCCCTAATTATTTTGGTGTCAAATTAAATTACATCACAGACAGAAGAAAAAATATTTATTATCGATTATATTAACGTTGAGTAGTACATCTCTGGAGGACAAAAAATCTGTCATTTGACCACCCATTTGAAACCTTTTCTTTGAAAGTTCCTTAGAAATTGAACTCCACGTAAATAGTGTCATACAAATTGAAGAGATTTTTTGGGACGATATATAGCTTAATCTAGATAATCAGTGTTTAATGCACAAAACATTATGATGTTAGTATATCGGGTGGTGGAAATGATCATACCTAATAGGTATAACATAGATAATATACCATGATATAAATATTAGTGAACTAGTGATTATTTTCGCTACTCGATTTATAATTTGACCAAAAATATTAAATTCAGGAGGAAATATAAAAGATGAGATTTGTGGAAAACAAACAATATATTGCTCATTTGATGACACTTGAGTGATAAGATCAAATAATATTAAGTGCCAAGTGCACTTGCCTCCAATGCAGTTAACAAGTATATATGTGGTTTATAGAGACATTCCATGAGATGTTTTTGTTAATGGGAGACATATAAGACTGTTTTAGGCAATGTTAAAATAATCACTTAATCAACACGCCTGACTAATCATAATTAATTTTGTTTTATTAACAACAAAGGAAATGAAAGATTTTTCAATCTTTAATATATTAACTAATCATCAGACGACAATTAGTACCACCAAACTAAATTATAGAAATGTCCAGTTATTAGGATTTGACACCTAGCTTTGGCTTCTTAGAATAAAATAAATAAAATGTTATTCACGTGGTAACTGGTAAGTATTCCTTCATTTTTAATCAGAGGTTTTGAGTTTGAATTTTCTTGATACGGAATCATCTTTATTAGAGAGTGTTTTATCTATTTCGATGTGAATTCAAATTTAGTCAAGTTTCAACATAGATACCGAATACTAGCCGAAAAACAAAAAAAAAGATCATATAATGTTTCCATTAAGAACTCTTATAAAAAAAATTCATAAAGTAATTGAAATAACGTACTAATCAATGTGAGTGGTGACACCCCACCCACCCACAAACTCCAACCCCACCAAATCCTCTATTAAGGAAATTAAATAGATGCAATTTCTTAAAATTGTTTAGATGAGATGTTTAATATGATATAAGAAGATAATTTATTTTTCATGTCAATTTTTTTTAATGATAAATTTATATGAGTGATTTTATTGATACAAATGTTTAAGTTGAGTGACTTTATTAATATAAAACAAAATTCAATAACTTTGCTACATATATTTTCAAAGTTAAGTGACATTTTGAGATATTAACTCATTAAACTATATATGAAGGTTGGAAGACATTAATCCTTTTTAGTGATATTAACATTAAGAAAAATAGCAATATTAGAAAATACAGAATTAACGACACACAAATTTCGTAGTTAAATAATTAAAATTTTGTGTTAATTTTATTTAACTATAGATTATAAGAAAATTCGGCAAGGAGTTTTTTCTAGCGACGGATTAGCACCGATAAATTCCTTGATTCCATATTTTTTAATAGTGTAATAAACATTCTCAAATTTAATTTCATGCCAATAAAACTGTCCTAATCACTATAATTAATTTTATAAATTACATATCTTAGCCTCTAATTCGTTATGTTAATTAATTCATGTGTTTTGCTCTAGTTAATTATTCTAGTTTCTCATTGTCGGAAAATTAGTTTTAGGTTGGTGTCAGTGTCACCATCTCATGCAAACTTAAAAGGATCAAATGAAAAAAAGAACAAAAACAAATATTGCACTGTTTTTTCTTCATTCTTTTTTAATGCAAATCATGACATGACAAACGGGGACAATTATAATTCTATTTTAGCTAACTCAAACCAAAGAAGGGAGTCCTTAATAATAAGAACACATTTTTTTATATTTGATTTTAAACTTTTCATTGCACACTTAATAACATGTTAATTATTATAGTCATAAAAATTCTTTATTTGTTTCTTAAACATCGTATTAAATCATAAGTTATCATTATATGATAGGAAGGGATCACTAGATATCATCTTAAATTTTAATGGATTGGTCGTAAGCTAATGAATGAGCAGGTCAATTATTAGCCCAAACTTGAATGAATTGCATAATTTATAATTTTATAAAGGGAAAATTTTCAAAACAGCAATATTTTAGAATTTAAATCCGCTTATTTTCCTATAAAATATTTTTCTTCGTAACGACCAGGCGAACACACCATTAATGAGACGTGGCCCTCCTTCCCCTACAAAGACTACATTCAATATTGGAGACATCATCATCATGAAGAAGACAAATTAAAACATATTGGCTCAAATTTAATGTTCTTGTCCATTTGAAACTACTCAGTTTGTGTTGCGTGACATATATTCATCATACAGAAACCAAAATTCAGATATATTAACTATAGTATTAATTTACATATAAAAGAAATTTATAGAAGTACGTAGTTTTGTTTGTTGGGTTCTTGAAATGTGAAGGGATAAGGAGTGCATGTGATAAAGAACATACATGGTGTATATGGGCAATTATCAAACTCTCATTTTCAAATTTTTTACTCAATTCAGAAAACGAATTTTATTTTATTTTTTTATTTTTTAAAAAAAGCAGCCTGCAAAACGCAGGTGGGCCTGCGCCTTGTAAGGCTAAAAGCTGCCATAACCTTGTAAGGCACATGAGTTTTTGCGGCGGAAATC
This sequence comes from Solanum piurae, assembly GCA_029582685.1. Taxonomy (NCBI): domain Eukaryota; kingdom Viridiplantae; phylum Streptophyta; class Magnoliopsida; order Solanales; family Solanaceae; genus Solanum; species Solanum piurae. Next base: position 8,132 of record JAJOOO010003223.1, read on the forward strand.
CTGATTTAGACGCCGTTAAAATTTGTTGCAATTTTGATTTAATAAATAATTTAGTTGCTCTTTTGAAATTTTCAAAAAATTCTATTGCCCTTTTGGTTCCGAACTCTATATGACTTTGTATCCGACCCTAATCACAAAGCAACATTTCTATTACTCTTTTTTTTAAAAGACGGTATTCATTTACGTTGTCACCTATAAATATCTGTAACCTCTTTTGCACTATTTGACAAAAAAATAAAAAAATCAAACAATACAAATAACATTAATTTAGGGTCTAATTATGTTCCTTCACTTCAAATTTTGAATTACCTTTTGTTTCACATTTACATCTCGGATACATGCAAGTTAAAACAAATATATTTTTTTATCAAATACATTATATCCAGTGGCGGAGCTAGGATTTTTAATAAGGGGTTCAAAATCTGAAGAACTAAACACACGAACTAATTGAAGGGGTTCAACGTCTACTATGTATACATAAAAAATAATTTTAACCATGTATAAAAATAAATAGTACTCCCTCCGTCCCATTTATGTGGCAACATTTGATCGGCCACGGAGTTTAAGAAATAGATAAAGACTTTGAAATGTTTACCAAATTGCCCTTCAAAAAAATAGATTCATTTTTCTCTCTCCTAATAAATGTATTGGAGTACTCTTTTCAAGATTAAGTGGGACCAACAAGAGTAAAAAAAGAATTGTACCTTTAAATACTTACCAAATAAGAAAATGTGACATTCTTTTTTGGACTGATCAAAAAGAAAATGGTGCCACATAAAATGGGACGGAGGGAGTAATATTTTCCGCCGAAGGGGGTTCGGATGAACCCCCTAAAAGAAGGCTGGCTCCGCCCCTGATTGTATCCAAGCGTGATTTGTATGTATCTAGAATATACTAACTCTCTCGCTCACCTTCCTTTTATCTCGCTCGCCTCTCTTCTCTCCTCCTCCCTATGCATCTGTATTTCAAAAAGTATATAGTATCAAAGATACATGTATCTAGCATCAAAAGATATATGTTGACTCTTTCGATATCCTCTCTCGCTCTCCTCTCTCATTATGTATATGTATTTCAGAATGTATTTGGTATAAAAAAAAATACATGTTGACCCTCTCGCTCGCTTCTCTCTTATGTATCTGTATTTTAGAATGTATCTAGTATCTTTAATACGTGTATCTAACTTGAAATCTGCAAAAGTGTTGTATCTTACTTGAAATCTCAAGGAGTAGTGTATCTCACTTAAAATTTAGTACGAAATTATTATTTAGTAAAACAATATGTAATTATTTCAAATTATAGAGTGAATTAGTATTTATGATGGTATTGTTTGTGTAATTAGATAGTTTTTCCTTAAAAATAAATAAATATTTGCACTATCTTCCCAACAATATCCTTTAATTTATTTCTAAATCTAATCATGAGAAGCAGCTAGGTGGCTTGTTATAGCATTTATCTGTTTCATTAACCATAATAATTTATTATATCTTGATTGTGTAATTAGAAGTTAAACTCGTCTAAATTTATAGGCTGCATAGAAAGTGTTCTTGGAAACATAAAAAGAAAAAGAGAAACAAGACCAACACATTTTTCACTTGAATCCTTTTCATATAGTACAATGAAAACCAGAATTTTGATCCTCTCATGAGAGAATCAAAAAGAAAAAACATTCACATAAAGCTTGAGAGTGAAAGCTTGTGCATACTTTTAAAAAGTGTAGCAGAAGTTAGAAAACACTCTCTCAGCACATAAATGAAGTGTCTCAACAAAGTTTGCAATGGGACAAAAACAAGTATCTGAAGAACTCTGCTCTATGAAATTCACAAATATTTCACTATGGTTGACCAAAAAAGTTATGTACATTTGATTTCTAATTTCTTGCTCTTTGTTGCTGCTATTGAGCATGCATAATGGCCAATGTGCAGATCTAGTTTGAATTTGTCTAAAGTCATGAAAATTTTCGAGCGAGCTCCATACATGATTATGTATTGGCCCTGTGTGCACCATAAAAAACTTAGGCACCCACTTCCAAACAACAATCACCAAGAAGAAGCTCAATACACATCTTTTGCTCCTTTCACGTTGGTGGTTGTTCTTTAGCACGTTGCTGTACTTTCTGATAGAGGTCAAGTGTATCTGCATGGCTGGAGTCAAGACACAGGGCTGCCTCACAATCTCGTATCGCAGATGTGAGGTCACCCATTGAGTCATGAAACGCTGCTCGAAGATGGAGCAGTTGTAAGTCTGGCTTGAAAGAAATGACTTTTGTTAGCTCTGCTATAGCATCGGCTTCCTTGTGGTCATCCATCAGAACTGAACAGGCATTTTCCAGTATTACTTTCTCATTCAAAAACTTGTAGCATAGTATAGTACATTAATAAACATTAAGATATGAGGTTTTTCTGCAATAAGTGAGACACAAAGTGGGAGTGGGGGAGCCAGGCACAATGCATAAGGCTGGGCTTTTCCTAGAACAAAATATTTCATGTCATGTACTGATCCACATTCAGTTAACACTACTCTAGCACTTCTAGGTCAGTTCACTCAGCTGAATGGCCTAGAGTTTGGGTGTTAGGAGACATTATACAATCTAGGGGGGAAATAATGCTGAGAAGGAAAAAGAGGAACTGATTCCAAACTTCGTAACCTCAGACAAGTTAACCAGGGAACATGACAAACTTATTTTTCGAAATTGCATTTTCCATTCTTCTGTGAAGCTTGACCAGATGATGTTGCAGTCTTAAGTCCGATACAAAATTCTTTAAAATATATACATGCATAAAGGTCCAACTTGCTAAGAATGTCCTCGCACATGTAAGATTAGATCGAGGTTTCATTCCCTTTCTACTCCTTTACAATAATTCTCCTAATATAAGAAGTATCTAACCTATCTAAACGCAAGAATGCACGAGTCAAAGGAGGCAATTCAAAATGACTCACCAATCACCCAAAATATTTCACCAATCAAACAGATAGGTTTGTTCCAGAAATCAAATTCCCATATAGTGATGCCAAAAGAAGCAAAGGAAATTAAAAGGACCGTTTGAAGACACTAGTCAGAGCAAAAGAGTCTAGGGACTGTAAACTCAAATAGCTCCACCAATGAGAAACTGACAGATGAATTTGATGTTGTGTGTCCTTGTGAAAATAACTACTCAGTTGAATTACAAGTTTAGGACTTCACAAGCACAAGTACAATTTTTACCCTTTTTTAAAATTAAGGGGAACAAATGAAGAGAGGTTTAGCTAAATTTCTTTGCATAATTGTACCATTCTAGATCAGCTTAACTGCAGAGCCACTTTAATCCTGACTGTTGCTATGCAGTTTTACACTTTACATTCACATGACAGTAGTTTGCAAACAACATCAAGCTATGAATGCTTGGATGCAACTGTGAGTCCTACAATTGGAAGACATTCTTTCCAAGAAAAAGTCTTCTTCCATATTGGTCTCAAGTTAGGACTGTGAAATACAAGTTGAAATGCCAAGATTCACTAATTTACTGGAATATTTTTTTCGACTGTCACCACTTATATCCACTCTCTGGGCAATGAGACTTGGTTGGACAAGAAAAGCTCATGTGAATCCAAAAGAACAGGCAGTGAGACTTAATTGGACAAGAAAAGATCATGTGAATCCAAAAGAACAATCAGATAATGCCCATTATAATCATCTAGAAGCTGTTGCTACTATAACCGATTTAAAGGTCAGTGTTCTATATTTTAAAAGTCCTTGGAAACTGCAGTTGTTTAACAAAAGTTGTGTAATATTGGGGTTGACGTGAAAACATGTTTAGATTACCATTGGATGATCTTTCCGTAATTATAAACATGTTGAAGTACAGGACTCATGTGGGCTTTGGTGAAACCTCATTTTCACATATACACTACCAACCTATAGCTTAAAGAAAGAGAATCTTACAATCAGCTGGCAAACAAAATTTCCACTGCTACATGTAAGAAAGCAATCAGAAAACTGACAGAACACAACAATTACTTGGTACAAAAATAAACCAAGGGTAACTTACCAGCTGCCTTGTATCTGTATGGGTATGTTCGTAGGGGATCTAATTTTGTCGCCATACTAAGATCACTTTTTGCCATTTCACGATCACAGTATTCAGACCGCTTCTCATAAGCAGATGCATTAGATTTTGCTTTCTCAATCAACTTTGTCATCTCATCATAAGCTAATTTTCTCTGATCTTTTAGATGGTAAACACGTGCCAGACCCTGATGGGCTCGTGTATGCTTAATATTCAGTGCATTTGTATAGCAATCAATCGCATTATCTAGATTATCAACATCTACATAGACACTTGCCAGATTACTGAGAGCCTGCAGTGCAATGTAGTTTTCAAGTAAATCTTTTTGGTTCCTAGAATTCGTGAATTAGTATCTGACTGAAAGGGACACTCACCTGGCCTTTCCGAAGACCATCTGAAGGGCACCTAAGAGCTTCCTCAAGCAGTTGTATGACATACAACGAAGATTCAGAGTCAGGACTTGTTTCTGATAACACATATGCTTTCAGGAAAAAGGCTTCAAATGATCTCTGGTTAGAGATAGACTCTTCAGCTTTAGCAATTGCTTCTTCACGATAACCTGTGTCATATAATATCCATCCTTCGTAGACTAGCCTTTCGTGCTCGGAGGTAGCTTGGTTTCTTGCTTCTCTCAAACTACGCATTGCTGCCTTGTGGCTATTTAATCTATAAACAAGTGCACATCAGTCCCAAGGAGCGCAAAAAGAAAAAAATTCCATACACCTCCCAGATATTCACATTCAGCTTCTCAAGAATGAGAAATCAAGTTGAATATGTAAGTTTTTGTTAAGCGCTAAGTGCACAGTGGACCAGAATATTTGTAGTTACAGTCAACTTTATATGAAACAAGGAGGTAACCATCTAACTTTTACAATCATTCATTGATTTCCATATTCCCAGAGACAAAGTATCTCACGGGAAAAAAAATTGATATATAAGAATTATATACTTAATCTACAGTTATAAACCAGTAGAGCTTAAAATCCTTTATAGCGGCTGAAAGGAAACAGACAGCACATAAAGATGAATATACCGAACAATATGATTATTTTATAGTGAAACAAAATGTGTGCATACCGTAAAAGCAGGAGAGATTGCCTGAACCTTAAGAGACTCTTCCCTGGATCATTAGCTAACATATGGTGGACAACAGCTAGGGAGCCAATATCATCTACAGAGGACCATCGGTCATATAGTTGCATCCAGCAGTCAGCCTGACTGCACGGTTGAACATTATGACTTAGAAGCTCCACCAAGTGTTCACCTTGCAACTTCCCATGGAACATCATGTAATGGGGATCTAAAGTCAATAGTGCCCTAACATCCCTTAAAGCTCCTTCATATTCCTCCAGGACAATTAAAAACCAAGCACGAAGCTCAAGGCAGTCAGGAGAAATCTTGAAGCCAAGTACTTTGTTGATCTCAGAAATAGCTGGTCCAAGTCTATTTTCCTCCACCTTTGAAACCGCTCTGTACTTATATGGATAAGAAAGAGTTGGATCCAGTTCACTAGCTGTACTCAAATCCATCATCTTTTCTTTTCCTTGACAATACATTGATCGCTCCTGATACATCCACCCAGAAGGTGTATAATCAGAGATGAGGGAGTCCATCAACTTATATGCCTTGTACATATGACCACGCTTGTATTTGGATCTGGCAATGCCTACTAAGGAATAAACATGACCAGCTTCAACAGCTGCCTCAAACCATTTCTGTGCATCCTTGTACTCTTTTCTTTCAAGCATCACACAACCTAATTGGTGGAATGCTAGTTGCTTCTGCCAACCTTCACTTGCACATTCTCCCATCCTTTCCAACAGCATTACTGTTGTGTTTGATTTCAGGTCATCCTCCATAGCTGCTTGGCTCAGAAAATAGTAGAGCAGAAAGGAAGCATGTCCTGCGTAAGATAATCGGTCCTTACCTTCTGAACTGCAGAAGAGTCTTGACACGTTCGGATTGTGCATTGAATTTGGAAGTTCCCTTAAAAATACCTGCAAACATGCTGCCACTAGAAGATATGCATTCTCCTCCAGTCCATATTCAAAAAGCAACATAGCATTATCCATGTCAAAGACCAAAGATGCCAAATACACATCACAAACAGACTTCATCTCATCACAACAGAACTTGTTGGCTAATGACAGGAGCTCTAGGACAATGTCTGGGTTGAAAGAGTCCACACTTTTTGTTCTGCTAAACATCCCAGCCGCTTTCATCCCGTTTGCAGAAATCCCATTATTTGAAAAATTTATTTTCTCCCTTCGCGAGTCCATGAAGCTACCATAGAGCAGGACTTCAAATGGCCTAGAAAGTGATGCTATGTTAAATCTCCTACACCTGACTTCATCATCCCCAATACAAAATGACATGTCAAAATCCTCCTCCTCATTGCCACGACTCGATGAAGTCGAGCATTCTTCATCCATGTTTATTTCAGTATCCTCACCCCGGTGGCACATACAAGGATCAGTAGCTGATTCAGGATTATACCCCGTCATCAAAGCACTGCCAGGGCATTCCATGCTTCTCCCACAACAATCCATGGCCGATACACCAATCAACTCATCCTCCCTTCGCTCAAACCTCAACCAGGCAGAAAGAACAACTTTGGTATGCACATCAACAGCATGTAACCTAGCAGACAAAAGGCACTTCCTAAACAATTTAGGATCCGGTAGGCCCCTAAATATAGCACATTGCTCAAGAAACATCTTTGACTTGCCAAACTGAGCACAACCCTCCATCCTACAATAAACATCAGCTAATGTCTCCACAAAATTCATAGGTTTCAAACAAAACTCAATCTGAGGCTCAAGTAGATCAGTTTTTGGCAGGCCATAACTAGCAAGGGCTTCAGCTAAAACACCCATATTAACCTCATCTTTCGATTGACTAGCTTGAAAATTACGATCCGATCTAGACCTAACAGGATTAGCCAACAAGTTCTGTAAAAACTTCTCACCTACACCACCACCACCAAAGCCATTGGTGGTTGTTGTTGTACCAGACGGATTAAGGGCATAGACTTGGGTTCCCTTACACCCCTCCATCATATTCAAACTACGCATAGTTGAAAAAATGTTATGATGCATATTCCCTCAAATTCAAGAATACCCACCAAGATAAACATAAAAACAAACCTTATACATTAAAAAAGACACAATCTTTGACCTGCAAACACCAATCTTTATAAAGAAACAAATAAATACAAAACAATGGTGCTGCAGGCTATTTCAAAACGATTAACAAAAATGGGTATTTAATCTTCAAAAACCTCACCTTTGTGGGAATTTTTTTTTGGAAAAGTTGAATCTTGGATGGGTTTTGTTTACCTGGAGAAGAGATAAAGATGGAAGAAGAGGTTTCGAGAGAGAAATTGTGAATTCCGTTAAAATTGGGGAACCGGTGAAAGAGGAGATGTTGTGTTGTATTTCAGCGCGCCATCTTTTCCGACAATACCTGTTTTATTCGACCCGTACCCGTTTCGCCTTGTCGGATGGATGACTTCATTTATTGGATAAGGAAGAATCTTAATAGTGGTGGTGTATTTAAAAAAAAATAGTATTCTCGCTATTTCATATTAATTGAATTTGTGAGGCAATATATATTTATTAAGAAAAATATTTAAAGATATAATTTAAATCATAATTTTCATTATTGTTCTTTGTAAGTGGTGTAATTTATTTCCTAAAAAATATAAAACTTCAACAAATGAATGGAAAATATGGAAAAGATTTCAAATATCTGTCTTAAACTTTACACAATTCAATTATTTTTAACAATGAAAAAAATTTCACTTAATATAAAATAGAGGGAGTAGTATTCATTTTTTGAATTAAAAAATGATTATTTTTTTTGTAAATTAGAGTTGAATTTAGTTATGAATACAAATTAAATTCTTTTTTTTTTACCTTTAAAGTAATTTGGAGTGATAAAATGAAAAGATCTTTTTGTTGTTTTTTAAATTTTTTAAAATTCTTGAATTCAACTTATTCAAATTTTATAATCAGATGTGTTTTCTTAAAATTCAAAAAAAGATGATTTTTTTTATTATCAAACTCTTTAAAATGTTCATCATTAATTCATTTTAAAAAGATATTTGAATTACATACAAAGACTTATCATATTGTAAGCATTTGATTTTTGTTAATTAGTGGCATAAAGGTAAGAAAATTATATTTTAAAGTTTGGTGAAACTTTTTTTAAGAGAAATTTGAAAGAACATTTTCATATCTAGATTCTAAAAAAGGAGTAAAGGGTAGACTTAATTTTTCAACTGCTTTTATGTTGAAATTTCAAAATCACTCATCAAAGTTACACACTAATGATTGAAATTAGGACATTTAATAAATAAATTAACTTTATGTTTAATGGAGTTGAACAAGGGGTTGTTTTTGTATAGTTTATGTTTTTTTTTTTTTTTCGCTTGGTGTTTGATATCCGTATTAAAGTTCGATTAAATTTAAATTTGCGTTGAGAAGTTCCATATTAGGGGGTAAAACGTTCCTAACAAAGGTAACTTTATACCCAAGGGGGCTCGAACCCGAGACCTCTTTATTAATTAGGTGTATAGTTTATTTTATGTGAAATAAAATATGAAATAAGAATACGTGTATTTAGCTATGTATATAAACAAGAATATTTAGGGATAAACATGATCTAAAAGTACACAATTACTGCATAACAACACATATAATATTACGCTCAATTATTATACCAATATTTACTTTATTTCCATTGGATAATGAATTGATGGCCACATTATTATCATCTTCTGTTATAAGGCAAAAGAAGAAAAAAAATCAGATTATTGATACTACATTTTATTTAAAGCATCTACATGAATAAGTTGTGTAATAGTTTTAAGTAGTTTGTGAAATAAAGAATTCTCATTTCTCAAGTGGAAAAGTGAAAAGAGGGAGAAAATTTCATAAATATATATAGCTATGATTTAGAGTTTAATTATAAAATGTAGTTATAATTTCTTTATTTGTGAAATGTAGCTATATATTATAATTATCTTTCTTTTTTTGCGATCGCGATAAAGCACGGGCTCATGTGAGACATCTAAGATCATTGGGCTACAATAGCTTATTGTGTCAAGGGTGTCCAAAATATTTATTTAATCACTTCGTGTATTATTTTATTAGTATATACAAAAAAAAATCCCGATGAATTGGATTCCCTGACAACCACGTAACTTTGTCCCTCGTCTGATATATCACAATTGTTATTTTAGAATACGAATCACATTCAAATTCCTCGATTCCCAATCTGAATTCATCAAACAAGTTTTAGATGGATAATAGGACTTGTTGAAAGTCTCCAAATTTAAAATTACGTGCTACATCTCAAAACAAGAACTAGCTATTATAATGTGAGTTACTATAAATATAAATCTATTAAAAGCCTTTTATAGATTTAATAGGCAAATGAACGTTATGATATTAAAACTTAGAAGTTAGAAGAAATCCTTTGTTTCTATTTTCATCTCAGTAAACGGGTCAAATATATTCTTGAACTGATTTAAATGGGTTAGATTTATTCTCTCTTGCATTTTGCCTCAAAACATTAGACTACAGGTACGATTTTGGCTCGAAAATGTCCTATCAAAAACAAGGAAATAATTATCCAATTTCGCCCTTAAACTGAGTAAAATAAGGCAATTTTGTCCTTCATTTAAAGTTCGGGACAAATGCACTTAATTGTGAAGACTTGAACACAAACTTTTTTAGAGATTATTAGATAATTTGACTATTTTAAATGACAATTATATTTTATATAAAGTTTAATTACATGCATTAGTTTTTCAACTAAATATTTATTATATTGTTTCCTTTCAAAACTATTATATCAGTCCTCAGTTTAAACTTGTGATGACTTAAAGTTACAATAAATTGTATAACATATGAATGTATAATTGATATCTAATTATCATATCATTCAATTATTAGAGTTAGTAAAATAAATTAATTATTATCGATGTAGAAAAATAAAAATTAAATAATTATGTAAAAAAAAAAAATGCACACGATATCATGTTTAGAAAGACAAATTCACACCTAATACATAAAGGAATCGAAAGAAAGAAAAGTTATATGTCAACATACTTATTTGTTAAAATGAGAAATGCTTACACTACTTATTTTCTCAAATGTTATTATATGCCTTATCACATTTAGCCCCCCACCCCCAACCTCCCCACTCCCCCAAAATAAGAATAAAAAGCATTGATCCATTTTTTCTTATTTTGAAGCAACCGTTAGAGACAAGGATATTTTTGAGCTATTTCATTAATTGAAGGATATTTTTGAGCTAAAAACATAACAATAAAGACATTTTGATTCCAAAGCATATCGGAGGATAAAATTGACTCATTTTAAATTGTTCATGAATATATTTAACCATTTTTCCCTTTCATCTATATATATATATATATATATATATATTGCAATTAGAGATTTTATTTCTTAAATAGAAAATAGGGCTTAATAGCCTGGAAGCATTAATGGAAGCATGTCGCTAGAAACTAGAAAGAAGCCAGGACATTATGAGTACAATACACTTGACTTAATCTAAAAAATATTCTACACTATAATTAATTTATTATTGCAACTTGCAACTAATTTAGTTGAACACACAATTATAAATGAATGTCTAGAAAATTGTTAGCTCGTGGGTACCATCACTTGACATTGCCATGAATACCACTATTATTTTGTCACATTGACTTTGAATGCTCTTAATTATTTAAATGATTATATTGAGATACCTAGTCCTAATTAGTTGGCATTTGGCAATGACATCTCTCATCTAGCTAAGAGTTAAGTTAAAAATACTACTGAAAAAAAGAGCAAAGTTTATTGTATGGAAAAACTTGTCCTTAAAAATATTTTAAGAAAAGAAGATTATCTTTCTTTATTTTTTTCTTCTTATTACAGGTACCTCTTGATCAACGTGTCTACTTCTAACAAAGGGCATTTATGTAATTTTGTACTTTTCCTGTTTTAATTTATTTTTTTAGTTTTTTTAATATTTGAAAATTATGTGATTCTTTTTTCGTAAATTGTGGTTCAACAACTTAAATATTTAAATTTTGAAAGACATATAAAAGGGAAAAAGGGATGTAACCGTGCTTACTCAATAATGAGCTCCTCAATCCCATTTTTATATTTATTTTTAATAACTTTAAATATTTTAATTATTTTGTAACTTTTAAATTTTAATTTTGTTTTTTATCTTTCTAATTCTTAAACCCTTTTTAGTTTAGCTAAATGGAGATTTTCACGATAATATGATGTATATTTTTCAAGAAATTGATGCAAGAAATAAAGGGAAGTTTTCTTCATCTTGAAATCTTAGTTGGATTTAATGGTATTATTTCTGTATCTAGCTAGGAAACATTATTTTAGCATTAGCATAATAAAAAGAAAACAAAATATGAGAGTTTGATTGTATCTTCAAATCAAATTAAGAAGGAGAGATCGTTGTGTGATAAATATGGAAGGAGAGTATTAAAAGAGAGTAGTTGATTTAGAGTGAAAGAGTAAATTAAGAAGATAATTAATTAATTCTAGTTTTAAAGAATGTGAGAATTTGATTAATGGCTAGATATTTGATTTTATAATTGAAATACAAATCTGAGTCCTAGAAATTGGACTTGGCATTGAAAATAGAGATGGTTAGGATGATTCCTAAATATTGATATCGTTCTAGAAATAATATCCTGACACCAAGAATTTCTTAAATTGTATCTTATAATTTTTAAAGTTGTAGCTAGATTGCAGATGCTTTGTATCTAAAATATTTATGAATTGTATATAGAAATCTAGTGACTTTCAAAATTGTATCTATGTTGTATCAGAAATTTTTCTTAATTGTATCTAGTAATTTAGTGATTTTTAAAGTTGTAGCTGAGTATTTAGAAATTTAGTGATTTTTGAAGTTATAACTCAGTTGTTTTTGAAGTATTTCTGATTTGTATCTAAAATTAAGATAACTTCTATTATGCGC
>JAJOOO010003224.1:0-22973 GCA_029582685.1 Solanum piurae
AACGACCTAACATATTCATACGTATGTACAGAGCCAAAATTTTAGCGAAACATATTAAATATATGTATGAATTTAATTGTATTTCAATATAAGTATCAAATATTGAGTAGAAAAATAAAAGAAATTTAACTATTTATTGTATATTCTAATGCTGCTAGTTGGTTTGGGTCGAATATAGGGTTGCCTATGTGGCTAATTGAAGGTGACCTATTATATGATTCGGTTAATGTTTCAATTGATGGATATATATAAGACACCAACCACCTCATTGATATTATTACGCTCGCTTGGTTTGGTTGTCACCGAAAATTATGCATAGAACCGTTAATATGAGCTAGATTCATTGGGACGATCCGCTCCAATTCATAATTTGGTAAGGTTGGATCGATTAAGATTTTTGGTGTTCATTTAAGAATATAGCTAACTTTCAAAATTTTCTTTAAATTATATATTTTATTTGATTAATTACCTTTTTAATATTACTTTATATTTATTATCATTTATGACATATCTTTTGCTTTAATAGTCATTTAATATTTGATATCATTGGAATATAATATATATATATATATATATATATATATACACTCTGGTGGTATCAAGAAAGAAAAAATCACTTCAGTGAAAAAACTACTAAGAGTCTGTTTGGATTGACTAAAAAAATAGTTTTTGAGTCAAAAATAAAAGGTTAAACTTAAATGACTTTTAAGTCAAAAAATAAAAAGTATGAGAGACCTACTTTTGGTTGTTAACTTATATTAAGTTATTTTAAACTTATTTTAAGTTATTTTTAATCTTGTCAAACACTTCCTAACTTATTTTAAGTCATTTTTGACTCATTTTAAGTTATTTTTATATTTTCCAAACATTTCTAGAAGTCAAAAACTGACTTAAACAAACATATACTAGTTAATTAGTCATTATAGCTATAGTTTTAGTTAATTACTACTCATGACCAACATTCGGTGATAATTACGCGGGCTGGAGTTTCGAGTTTGTATAATTCAAAATTTGTATAATATAATTTGTATAACTTTTGGATAATGTAATTTTGTATAGTATTTATAATTCGTATAACTATTTAAAGTTCAGATGCTTGTGTTTGTATAATTCGTTATTTCAAGTTTATACAAAAATAGTTCAATTATACAAATGTACCCATGAATTATATATACAAACCCACGAATTATACAAACCCGTGAATTATGCAAACGAGACAACTTAAATTGTAACTACAATCCATAAATATGCAAACTATAGCTATGGAGCATAATTAAATTTATTATAGTGACTATTTATGAAAATTCCTCTATATTCAACACGTGCATTGAAACATATCTATAATATATATTATATATTGAATTTAAATGTATTACAATTTTTTTCCCCTTATTAACAATGTTAAAATATATTATTGTATTAAAAATATTTTAGTTATGTCCAGGAACGCCAAGCCAATAGCTAGTTATCTTTAGACTACATGATTTCTTTCATATATTATTAATACTATATTTGTGGGGTCAGCTCCACCAAACCATAAGAACTTTTTACATAAAGATTCAGCCGCTTGGATCACCTTATATATATATACGCCTTCATCAACCAAATCAATGTAAATAAAAGAAACAAAGTGAGAGAAAATAAGTGTGGAACGTTGAACACCTGACTTTAAAAGAAGTTAAAAAAACAGTGCAACAACTTACTTTCATTGAACACGGAAAAAATCATGTAACATTACAATATGGATAAAACCAAACAACAACAACCAAAAAATGAAAAAAAAATCACTCTTTTCTCACATTAATTAGCTAGCAATCTTGATGACCACAATAAAAAATGCATGAAACAAACTTAACTATAAAGATGAGAATAAAAATTAGTTAAGATGAAAGAGATGAATAACTTCATGGAAGTGGAAGACTTCCTGCACCACCACCAGCACCAGCACCAACATTGCCACCAATACCACCTAGTCCTCCTACTCCACCTATTCCACCACCCCCAATTCCTCCACCAAATCCAGCTCCACCACCAATTCCAGCCCCAAATCCACCAACATTGCCACCTACTCCGCTAACAACTCCGCCAAAAGGTAGTCCATTGCTTCCAATGCCACTAATACCTCCAGCGCCTCCATAAACATTCTTTTGGTCAGAAAGACCATTGTCACTTGGCATGTCTCTTGATGCTGTGGTATGAACCACTACCAAAGCAAGACAAAGGATAACTATGGACAACTTGTTTGCCATCACTTTCTATTATTGCCTAAATAACTTTACTTTTCTACTTTATCCTATGCCTTTATACTTGTTGAGTAGTGATGAAGTGGTGTTTCCTTGAGTATATTTTTATAGGCAGAAAATGGGTTGGTGGAGGAATGAATACAAACATTAAAACATTTGAAAACAGTTGTTCATCAGATGACATTTTCTTCCTCTGCATGCAGAGATCATATAGTAGAAATAAAACTGACAGCTTATGCTCTCTCTAACTGAGGATTGATCAGGAAGCCTCCTTCAAAGCCTAGTACTTCCTTGTCTCTATTAAAAAATAATTACTTATAATAGTTTATCATTTTACCCCTATTAATTGATAGAATTCCAAAGTCAATTTATTCATTAAAAAGGTCTACCTTTTTCAACAAAAACATTAGCGCTCTAAATAAATTGAGGATATAATAGATATTCCCTCCGTCAATTTTTTGCGCTTTTCAAAAGTCAATTTGACTAATTTTCAAAGTTAAATTAGATTACATTAATTCAATATTTTAAATAAAAAAAGTAGATATTAAAAAACTATACAAAAAGTATTATAAATTACAATTTTTTGCATATCAATATGATGAAAAAATACATAATAAAATGTTAGTCAAACTTCTTGTAGTTTGACTCTAAAAAAAGAAATCATGACAATTAAAACTGAACGAAGATAGTAAAAAATATTGTCTTTTCTTGTCAAAATGATAAGTAAAAATGATAAATAAAAAGTCAAAATCTGACAAATAAAAATGACACAAATAGTAAATGCTTTTATCAGTAAGTTGCTGGGCGCAACATGAACTCGCTAATTATAACTCTTCCTATTTATCATGATCCAACTACACAAACCTAACGAATTCAAACTGAACTTTTAATTATATGGTGGGTACCTACCAAAAGCATTACTCCTCTGAGGTTAATTTTTTTTCTATCATAAATCTAACGACCTAACATATTCATAGATATGTACGGAGCCAGAATTTTAACAAAATATATTCATATATATGGATGAATTTAGTCGAATTTCAATACGAATATGGAACACTGAGTAGGAAATAAAAAAATAAAAAATAAAATAATAAATATTCAAAAAGAATAATGATTAAGAATTTAATATATATTGTTGCTACTCCCTTAGTCCACTATTATCATGGTTTCTTTTTTTAGAGTGAAACGATAAGAACTTTGACTAACATTTTACGATGTATTTTTTCATCATATTTATATGCACCAAATTGCAATTTATAGTACTTTTCGTATAATTTTTGAATATCTAATTTTTTTGTTTAAAATATCGAATTAATGTAATCTAATTTAACTTTGAAAATTAGTCAAATTAACTTTCGAAAAACGCAACATGACAACTAAAAATGGACAGAGGGAGTAGTATTGTATATTCCACTGTTGCTAGTTAGTTTGGGTCGAATATGGGGTCACCTATGTGGCTAATTGAACGTGACCTATTATATGATTCAGTTAGGTCTCATTTGTTTTCATTAAGTTTTAGAAGTCTAAATTTGAACAATTAAGACGTGGTCTCTAGATCTAAATGAAAGTCAAGAGGGGGGTGAATTAAAAATTCTTTAGACGACTTCCTGTATGGAATAGTCGACTCACCTGCAGGTTAGTCTCACAGTATAAAACAAGAGTAGATACAAAAAGTAAATTAACACAAGATGTTTCTATACTGGTTCGGAACACCGATGTGGTGCCTACGTACAGTCCCCTTGGTTTTCAAGGGTTTCCTTTAGAGCTTGTTGAGAACTTGGATGTACAGGAAGTGTAATCTTGAATCATGTTTAATGTGCAAATCAGAGCTTCTATGTTGACACTACCTCTACTTGTATAACCTACACTCAGAATCTTTCTTTCTCTTTTTTCTTTTACAATTGTTCACTCAATGTGTACAAAACTTTATGTAAGATGAAATAAGATTACAATATAAGTTCAAGTGAAGTTGTGTAGTCTTTGCGGTCTATCCAGATCTTCATTTATATATCGAGTGTTGAGGTGATTTTAGCTCTAATAGGAAAACCCAGGGGAGTTTCCTTCAATCAAGGATTTGTAATGATTCCTTGATTGAGTTTATTCAGATTCTTGATTTGGGATACCAATGTTGACTTCTGCCTTGAATCAAAAATTGGTAAGAGGCTTCTTCAATATCTCTTAGAATCCCAGTGATCTTCCGTGATCAATGAGTTGATCTGCATTGATTTGCCCCTGAGCCCAATTAACTCGATAAAGAAAAAGTATCGAGTCCTAGCAAACGCCAATCCCGTTATCCAAGAGAACTTCCATTGGATGGTGTCTCCCGTGAGGTTGTTCACAAATGTGCGCCATTCTTCCCTTCCTGTCGGCGCACCCACCCAATTTTGGAGACGATCTTCGTGGCTTTCGATCTTGTTAGGAGCACCTATGTAGTAATCCATTTGTGGATCATGTCGATAGAAATGTTCCCTTGCCCAAATTTGTAGCAATATACTGCATCCTCCGAAGAAATCGTGTCCCCTAATGCAGGCTGTCATTGAACGAAGAACTTCGGCGAGGATCATAGGCACCAAAGTAAATCTTTGTGGATCGTTGAAGATACTTATAACCATCGGCAATATGTTGATGTCAATAGAATTGGACCTTATCGGGAACACCATAATTCCTAAAAAAACCATAACGAATACTCTTGGCCTCATATGCTCCCATGCTCCGCGAGTACATTCAAATTCACGCTGATATTCATAGTAACCTTCCGAACGCCCAAACCTCTGAAAGAGAAAATCTAACTCGACGTGTCCGCCGTCCACATATCTCAATGACCGAAATATGTGCAGATCCAAGAGACTTAGGAAGTCACCTGTACAGATAGTTGAGGGGATCACCGTCAGCCTCCCTCTAATCGGTAGTTCGGTAAGACTACTGGACTCTTCTAGTGTAGGAGTGATCTCAAAATCCAGGAATTTGAAAGTTACGGTGTTCGGTTCCTAAAACCCCATTAGCTGAGTGACAAAGACTTTATTGCATTGTGTCCCCAGAAGCGACAATAATGCTCCTAAGTGCCTCTGAATCTCTGCTCCGTGTATCCTACGAATATTTTGCCACCAATTCTACAAAATATGGGGAGCTGAAACGACCATTTGGATATCCAGCAAGTCTTGGTTGAGGTTCATCTGAAAAAAGGGTAAAGGGTGTAATGAGTTTATTTGCTCTAAATCCGTTAAGTGTTTAAGTTTGGATAATTTATATCAATTTCACACAGTTTATGTCGTCGAGTTTTAAAGAAGAAACTCATTGACATATGGGTGGTTTCCTAAACGCAATGACAATACCGTATATTGTCTTGCCTAAGGCTATGCAACATGACCTATTTTAAAGAGTAAGATTTTTTTCCTAGATGATTGAGAGTGAGACTGAGTAATTGCGAAAATGTGCACTATCTTAATTGCACCAACTCTGAAACTAAGGAATCCAAAGAGAGTTTCAGAGGAGTGCAGGTACACTTCTCGCATGTTCAATGTGTGCGTGTATGGCCAAAGACTCAATAGAAAGTGCAAGTGACAGTGTAGAGAAAGCAGTAACAAGTAGTATTTTAAAACAAATAAGGAACACAAGTTTGAATTTTACTTGCGACCTTTCAGTCAAAACAATATATCAATTCGGTAAAGCAAACAAGAAAAAATAAACAAGTAATCACAAGTATTATTCTTAAATTAAGTTTTCTAAGGTTAAAACCTAAGTAAGATCCCAGCGGAGTCGCCAAGCTATCACACCCTATTTCGAACTAGACGAAACAGTTCACAACATAATAAGACTGACACTCTGATTTTTGGAAAAAAATTGTTTTGTTTGTTTTAGAGTCGCCACCTAAATTTTAAGGAAAAAAAATAGGAAAACCATTTTATGTATGTAAATGTAAACTTTGTTTTAATTTACGAAACCAGTGAGATTCTGAATAAGGGTTTTGGTTACTTGAGGGGAAGGTGTTAAGTATCCCTCAGAGCCTATCCGAAGATAGTCCTTAAGCTTAATTTAGGAAAATATGATTAAGAAAACTTGTGTATTTATTTGCTTTTTTAAAAATCAAATGATAAGTTAACTAGTTAGTTTAAGAAAAAAAAATACAATACAAGGTACGACATATATGTCTTGTAAAATATATTTAATAGTAGTATTGTAATATAAATAAATAAATGTACTTAAATATAATATGATATATTAATATGTAAAAATATATATAGATAGGTGTATCATAATAAAATTATCCTAAAAATATATAGATGTTGAATTTGCGAAAATCTGTCGTCTTATTAAGACGTAAAAATAAAACAGTAGTTGAGTGTAAATATGTAGTAATATGTGATGTGTAATTTGAATGAAAATATATAGAATTGAGTTTTCTAAAATAAAATAAAATAAATGATACTAGATGTTAAACTATTAAAATATTATATAAAAGTTTGTGATCTTAAATATGTTTATTATAAAGTATATTATATATATGTAAGTTGTTTAGAACATATGAACACTTAATATTTACTTACATATATAGACAAATTGACGATAGATCATGTGTAGTAAAGTAATATGCATATTTAAGTGTAGGCATTTATAAATTATAAAAATAAATAAATAACATTAGTAAAAGAGATAGTAGATAATAATAGGTTATGTGGAGAAAATATAGAATATATACCTTTATATGTATGATATATATATGTATGTACCTTGTATTTGAACCTGTTGGCATATCTAAAATTTTGAAATGACATGTTAAAAGATTAAAATATTTTTAGCAATGTTTGATCCAAAAAAAATAAGAATAGTCAATATACTTTATAAAGGGGTGATGTAAAGAGTATAAAAATAAGCCTAACTATTGAGCCTTATTCTACAGTTATATTTATTTTTTGTTGACAAAATATATAGGCCTATTTTCTGAAAATATATATTCTGAAAGGGTGAATATTTTAGCCTTATATATCGCTAAAGGTGATTATTTTATCCTTATGTATTTCTAAAGGTAATTAATTTAGCTTTTAAAACTAATCTCAAATTCATTTAGAAATCCCAATTGATGAGTTTTTCTCGTACTTAGTAATACTCCAATTATTACACCTTAGGGGACCTTTGGAAAATATCACTCCAAGACAAACTTCTTTGAAACAAGTTACGCGTTTATAAATGAAAGGAAAAATATTGGCAAATCACCTAATAAGAAAGTATTATCTAAGTTAAGTAATTGCCAAATGTATAAAGGGATATGAGAATAATTTAAAGAATATGAAATATGCCTATTTTTTGCCTATAAAATATAGGGCATGCTTCCCTACTTCTTTTCTACAAATATGTATCTCTAAAGGATAATTAAATTTTTGGCCTTTAAACTAGTTCCAGATTTATTTGGGGGTCCTAAGGGATGAGTAGGCCTAAATGAATATTATTTTAGCCCTTTTGAAACTTCATTTGGAATTTTTTTAAGACTATAAGCCCCTCTTTTCAACTTAAAAGGCCTGAAAGAATGTTACAAGTAAAAATGCTAACCCATTTTTTAAAGAAAATATCTTTTTGTGTCATTTGTTCTAAAGGTGTCTCAACTAAATTCATAAACAAATAATGTTAGTTCACGTAAAATAAGCTTCAAAATAAAAGACAAACAATATATCAAAACTTGTAAGTAAAGGTTAGCCAATATATCCAAACAATATAATTAAGACTCGAAAAGAGGAAGGCTAAGAAATATTGGACTCCTAATTTGCGAGACTCCAAGCGTTGCGATGGTCCTAATTGCTGTTGGCCTAATATTTTGGGCCAATAACGAGTTTCAAAGTAGAAACTCCAGCTCTCCGATTGTACATGAAACATAAGAAAAGAAATAAGAGGATTAGAGAATGTTGAGTAAGTGATCGAGGAAAATATCGGTCAACAAAGTATGCAAACTTGAAATAATACAAACACCCTTACTATTTTCTTGAATTAAGCAAAGATCTCAACTAATCTAGTATGCATGAGTCATTCACGTTGAAAAAATAATCTTACACCATATGTAACAAAATTGGAGGCAGTTAGCTACCCAAACAAATCCACATTTTCATTTTTTATGACTCACTAAACACATAAAAGTACCAATGTATATCATAAAGGCAGTACATCCTAACTAAAAAAATGCCAGCAAATATGATTCTTCGTTTGTCTTATGTAGTACCGTTAATCATGCTCTAGATAATTATCACATGGTAAATGTAGAAGCCACTACTACTGATGCTAGTAGAAGGGGTTCCCTGTAATGGTAATGCCCTTTGTCTAAATGCGAGGTCTATCGTTTTGCAAAGAAAATTGTTTATCTCATCTAAAGTTAACATATAAATCTCTAATCTCTAATTAATCTAGCAATCCAGAATCTCATGTCTTTAAATCAAAAGGAGTTTCTCTGAAAATTAGTTAGGTTGGCATTCGATTTTTTCCAAATTATATTGGCAACTTGAACATACAAGAAAAGAAACAAATATGATACCACCCCTCTTTTGAACTTCCTAGAAAAACATTAAGATTTCTTATTCCCTTAGTTTTCACAGTTAAATTATACCTCATTTATAACCCCTATCACTGACTTCAAAACAGCAACAACAAGAAAATAAATACAATACAGTATAAATAAACTTGTCACAGACTCCAACTCATCACATAGCAAACACAATACAAGATTTCGTGACTTGACAAATCACTAGGAGCTCACATATTCGAATACGTATAAAAGAAATAGAAGAAAGATGTGAACTTTAAATATCGATCACATGTTAAACTAATCGAGTACGGAGTTAATTTCTAACACTAATAACCCTTTACACTTGTTACGATCTGATTTCCAACCAAAAAAAACACAACACGACATGTTTATATACATGTTTTAACCAAAGAATTTAAACAAAAATGAAACGATCCATACTACAATAATCGATCCTAGAAATCGAACTAAATAAATGAGATTACTGACCTTGTGTTTGGCAGCAAACAAGAGCTTTGACGCCAAGAGATTTCAACTTCGAACTTCCTCAAACTCGAATTCAAAACAGAAAATCGAAAGACCAAAAAAAGAAGAGAACTTTCGAACTCTAATAAAAACTTGAAGTGTGTTGCGATATTTGCTCTTTTCGATAGTTCCTCGAATTTGTTTGATTGTTCTTCGGTGATTGATTTTTATGTTGTTCCTATCCCATTTTTGGATGGTTTTTCGGTGATCTTCGAATGAGGCAAAATACCTCTTATATAGGTAAAATTTGGACTTCCAAAAATCCGGCTTTGAAACTAAAAATTATTAAAACCCATAGTGTAATGCGAGGGACGAGTGAAATCTTGAAAAGATCACTCTTTCTTAGGCTTCTCAGACTTGAGACCTAAGAGCTCCTTCTGTTCTTGAGTTCTCTTTTCGATGTAACAAGAGGAAAAAAGTGGGATTATTGATAGTCGTGGCAGAGAAAGGTGATGAAGGGGACTTGAAGTTGATATGAAGAGGCTATGATTGATAGAGGATAAGGAGGATAAGGTGAAAACCCGCCGGATATTGCATTTTTCCGGCGGTCCGCAGGCAACGGAGGTTTGATGGAAGAGCAGTGAAGGGCACGGGGAAGATGAGCGTCTGGGGAAGATGAGGATTCTAGGGAAAGGAAAACGTCCTTTTTCTGAAAAAGAAGAAGAAGACGTTGGGGTCTTTTCTCTATTGGGAAAAGATGGAAAAGTTTGGGATTTAATTTGGGTCGTCTGATCGTTTGATCGGACGGTTAAGATAAATTAGGAGTTAAAAGGAAATATTATATATATATATATTAAATAATGGTAAAAGCTTAATTACCTAAGACCGTTAGATTTAATCGTAGGGTCAAAATTTAAACTAAAGAAACACAATCCATGTGCTCGCCTACGTGGCATACACGGATTGGCCGATTTAAGAATTCTTGGATTGCCAAAATTGCTCAAATTAAATCCATTTAAATTATAAGTACTTCTTGATTAAATAGCCATAATTTATTTATTTTTAAAATAATTATTTTGCAAGATTAGCTTATTTGATAAAATTAGTCACTCTTAAAAGTTAACTTAATATAAATTAGTAACTCACTAATTAATTAAGCTTTCTAATTTTAATAAATGTACGAAAAATATCTATTGCGACAAAAGAAATTATATTTGAACACAACTAGATTCAATTCTTAAGAACGACATTTATTTAAAAAATGATAAAGTAAGTAATAATATAATATATTTAATTTTTATAAGAAATTGAAATAAATTTATGAGGTAAAAATAAATAATAAAAAATCTTTTCGTGTTCCTATATAAATTTCATAACATATATTTTTTTTAATTATTAATTTAGTTAAATATGGAGAGCCAAAATTGGGTGTCAACAATTTGAACATATCCCATGCTGGATGCTGGAGAACGTACGAGTATCATAGGTTGCATCAATAACAACAGGTTTGTATTGAGAGAGGTCCACAAGAGAGTCGACTATGATACGAGATATGAGCAGGCCCTATGGTAAACTCGCTGAGGAGTTGTTGTCTTCAGAGCTTTCCACCATGTACTCACGAAACCATATTGCCCAGTTGATACGAAGCTTTTTCAGTAGGCAGTAGAGAACATATACATCTCTGTTTGAGATGTTGCTTAGAGACCCCCTTCGAGGAATCAAGGTGGTAGCTACTATATGAGCGAGAATGCGATTCTCAAAGCCAAGAGATAAGGGGCCAAAGTTGGTGATATCAGCACCAGTTTCAGAAACAAATAGTTTAGCATCTTCCAAAGAAATCTCAAAATTTTCAGGCCACAAATTGTCATGCATAAAAGGAATATCACCAGAGAAGTCAGATCCAAACACATCCTTAAACAAGGAGTCATTCAAAATAATATGATTACCCAACACAAGGGTTTCCCATTCACCACTATCAGCTGAGATCCGCAGGTTTGCATAAAATAGACGGACTGGTTTTTCATAAAAGTCAAGACCACAGAGATGAAGTAACATGGTAGATTTTGATGTCATTCTAGGTATGTACTGTCTTTATGCATGTTATGCCTCAGTCGATTGTAGAAGTCAAGTTGTTAAGTTCCGGTTTCCTAATGAGCCAATTATAGAATGGAGGAGTAGTTCAGTAGTGCATAAGGGTCATTTTATTTCATACCTTAAGGCGAGAAAGTTAGTTTCCAAGGGGTGTGTCTGTCACTTATTCCGAATTAATGACTCTAGTGTGATACACTTTCTATTCAGTCAATTCCAGTAGTAAAAGAGTTTCCAGAAGTCTTTCAGATGATCTTCCCGGAGTCCCTCCTGAGAGAGAAGTTAACTTTGGTATAGATATTTTTCCCGAAACTCGTCCTATCTCTCTTCTGCCATATAGAATGGAACCAACAAAGTTGAAAGAGTTAAAAGATCAGTTGAAAGATCTTCTTAAGAAAAGTTTTATTCAACCAAGTGTCTCAGCTTGGGGTGCTTCGGTCTTATTAGTGAGGAAGAAAGATGATTCTCTTAGAATGTGAATAGATTACCGTCAGTTGAACAAGGTTACTATTAAGAATAAGTATGCTCTTCTGAGAATTGATGATCTCTTCAATCAACTTTAGGGTGCTACTTTTTTTTCTAAGATAAACCTCAGATCTGGCTATCATCAGTTGAGTGTAAGAGAAAGTGATATCCCTAAGACAACTTTCACGACCCGTTATGGTCATTATGAGTTTTTGGTCATGTCGTTTGGTTTGACTAATGCGCTTGCAGCGTTCATGGACCTTATGAACATAGTATTCAAGCCTTATTTAGATATGTTTTTTATTGTTTTCATTTATTACATTCTAATCTATTCGAGGAATGAGGAATATCATGCTAGCCATCTCAGAATAGTTCTCCAAACTCTAAAGAATAGAGAGTTGTATGGTAAGTTCTCTAAGTGTGAGTTTTGGCTTGAGTCTGTTGCATTCTTAGGCCACATTATTTTCGGTGATGGAATTAGAGTTGATACTTAGAAAATAGAGGCAGTACAGAATTAGCCTAGACCCACATTTCCAACTGATATTAGGAGTTTCTTGGGGTTGGATGGATATTATAGAAGGTTCATCGAGGGGTTCTCATTTATTTCATCTCCTTTGACTAAGTTGACTTAGAAAATAGTGAAGTTTCAATGGTCTGAAGCTTGTGAGAAAAGCTTTCAGGGATTGAAAACTAGGTTAACTACTGCCCAATATTGACCTTACCATTAGGTACGCAAGGTTTTGTGGTATATTGTGATGCGTCCAGAGTTGGTCTGGATTGTGTATTGATGTAGAATGGCAAGGTTATAACTTATGCCTCCAGACAACTTAAGGTTCATGAAAAAAATTACCCAATCCATGATCTAGAGTTGGTTGCCGTAGTGTTTTCTTTAAAGATCTGGCGTCACTATCTTTATGGTGCTCATGTGGATATGTTCACCGATCACAAGAGTCTTCAATACGTGTTTAGCCAAAAAGAGCTAAATCTCAGACAAATGAGGTGGTTGGAGTTACTCAAGGATTATGACATGAGTATTTTATATCACCCAGGTAAGGCTAATGTGGTTGTTGATGCTTTAAGCAGATTGTTTGTGGGTAGTACCACCCTTGTTGAGGA
Source organism: Solanum piurae (assembly GCA_029582685.1). Taxonomy (NCBI): domain Eukaryota; kingdom Viridiplantae; phylum Streptophyta; class Magnoliopsida; order Solanales; family Solanaceae; genus Solanum; species Solanum piurae. Next base: position 12,886 of record JAJOOO010003224.1, read on the forward strand.
AGACAAGAGAGAGTTAGCGAAGGAAGTGCACAGACTTGCACGATTAGGAGTTCGATTGATGGATTCCAATGAAGGAGGAGTGGTGGTGATGAATGGGGCTGAATCATCATTATTGTCAGAAGTGAAAGAGAAATAAGACCAAGATCCTATTTTGCTTGAATTGAAGGCAAATGTTCATAAGCAAAAAGTTATGACTTTTGAACAAGGGGGAGATGGTGTATTGAGGTATCAAGATAGATTGTGTGTACCAAAGGTGGATGAACTCCAAGAGAGGATCATGGAGGAAGCTCATAGCTCTAGATATTCTATCCATCCGGGTTCCACAAAGATGTATCGTAACTTGAGAGAGGTTTATTGGTGGAGTAGTATGAAGAAGGGCATTGAAGAGTTTGTTACTAAGTGTCCGAATTGCTAACAAGTCAAGGTAGAGCACCAGAGGCACAATGGTATGGCTCAGAATATAGAACTTCCAGAATGGAAGTGGGAGATGATCAATATGGATTTTATTACAGGTTTAGCACGGTCTCGCAGGCAACATGATTCGATTTGGGTGATTGTAGATCGAATGACTAAATCAACCCATTTATTATCAGTAAACACTACCCATTCAACAAAAGATTATGCTAAGTTATATATTCAAGAGGTAGTCAGACTTCATGGAGTTTCGGTGTACATTATTTCAGATAGAGGTGCATAATTTACTACATAATTTTTGAAGTCTTTCCAAAAAGGTTTGGGTTCGAAAGTGAATTTGAGTACTGCTTTTCATCCTTAGACTGATGGTCAAGTAGAGCACACTATTAAGTCTTTACAAGATATGTTGAGGGCTTGTGTGATCGATTTCCAGGGAAATTGGGATGATCACTTACCTCTCATAGAGTTTGCTTACAACAATAGTTATCACTCTAGCATCCATATGGCTCCTTTTGAAGCTCTTTATAAGATAAGATGTAGATCTCCTATTGGATGGTTTGAAGTTGGTGAATGATAGGACCAGACTTAGTTCATCAAGCTATGGAGAAAGTGAAGGTTGTTCAAGAGTGATTGAAAATAGTGCAGGGTCGTCAAAAATCCTACATCGATGTTAGGAGAAGAGACTTAGATTTTGAAGTAGGTGATTGGATTTACTTGAAAGTTTCACCCATGAAGGGTGTTATGAAGTTTGGTAAGAAGGGAAAGCTTAGTCCCCGCTATATTGGTCCTTACAGAATATCCAAGAGGATCGACAATATAGCTTATGAGTTAGAGCTACCCCAAGAGGTAGCAACGGTTCATCCGGTATTTCACATTTCCATGTTAAAGAAGTGCATGGGTGATCCTTCACTTATCACACCTACTGAAGATATTAGTATTAAGGATAACTTATCTTATGAGGAGATTCCCGTGCAGATTCTAGATTGTTCGGTTCACAAGTTGAGAACCAAGGAAGTAGCATGAGTCAAGGTTCTGTGGAGAAATCAATTTGTTGAGGAAGGTACTTGGGAAACTGGGAAGGATATGAAGAAGAGATACCCACATCTCTTCGAATCCGGAGAAATCCCAAATTAATGTAATAATCCTTTTCTTGGCATTTGTTTTAAGTTGGCATGATGTATTTATATTTTGCTTGTTGGGTGTTTGAGCTAAATGTTAGATGTTACCCCCTCTTAGTTTGCTTATAGTAAGCTCATTCGAGGACGAAATGTTTCCAAGGGGGAGATATTGTAACACCTCGATGATTTGAAAGAACTAGAATTAGAAAGAAACTATTTTTGGAAAGATTAAATTTGGAAATTTAATCTTTTATGCTAAGTATGAGTTTTGGGTTAACTTCAAACAACAATAACTCTCAGTACATGATGAGTTAGGTAGGCCATAAGATATCAAATGATAGGTATTTGAATTATCTTTCTAACGCCACCAAGTTTGCTAATTTTTGAGTTTCGTTTGAAGTCGGGTTGTCCAGTTAAGGAAAGTTTCTTAGATTTAAGAGGGGTATTTTGGTATTTTCCTTACCCAATAAGTTTAATTCATTTTTAGTAATTTATTTGGGGTCTAAACTGAGTTGGTTTAGTTTACGCATTCCAAAATTACTCTAGGGCTTTGAGAGAAGAGAAAAGAGGAGAAAAGGTCAAGATTTCGTCAAGTTCATAAGATTTCGTTTTGGATTTCGCCAAGGGTTGATCCCTAAAGCGGTATGTGAGACTTTTATTGCGTTGGATTCGTTCACCCACGCGTCAATCATGTTTATTTCAGCAAAATTCATTCTAGAAAGTTGAAAGTTTGATGATCTTGAATTGTGTTCTTGAAATTGGTTTTCATTCTTGAGTTAAGATGTGATTGTTGAGTTCTTGGGGAAATCATGTCGATTTTAGAGTCGTTTATGAGTAGATTCTTGTGTACATGCATTGAGTATCTGAATCTAAGGAGAAATTGAGAAAAAGAATCGAATCTAGGTAAATCAGGGTTAGAAAACGAGAAAGAAAAAACTCTGATAGAAAACACGTACCAGGTCCGCGTCGCGGACCTGATCCTTCAGAGTGAACTTTTCCTCTCCGCGTCGTGGAGAGATTGCGGACCCCGCTGTCTCAAAAATTATTTCGCGACCAAATATTAAAATGCATCTCCGCATCGCGACTTGCTCCTAGATAGTGTTTTTTTGACAGTTTATCATGATTAACTATCTAAAAACACTCTTAATCATCACAATATCCTTCCTATCACAAATCATAACCTTGAATTCATAATTCGAATTCAAGGTAGAGTTAAGAGTCAAGTCTTGAAAGTTCGTCGAGTCATTTCAAAAGTCTTTTACAATTGTTTTAAACTTGTTTTAAGACTTGAGCATTGAGTTGAATAAGAGTAAGAGTGAAGTTCTTTTTCTCCAAAAGATTTTATAGTAAATGTTTTCACATTTAAACAAAAGAGGAAACACCGATTTTCAAGAGAGCTTCTGAGCTAGTTTTTGAGTAATAATCTCAAACCACAAAAAGAGTTATGTTTTTTAAACATATGAGGTAGTTACATTTTGGGAGTAGTATTGAGCACCGATGTGGGGATGAGCTTGAGTTCAAATAATTCAAAGTCTCCATAAACCGTGTAGCCAACATGGGTAGAAAAGGGTCATACTTTTTAGATGATTCCTTAATGTTTTTAGCATAGACTAGTGATTCCACTTAGTTATGTTCTATACCCCCGACAAGGTATAGGACGGCCCTGGCAGCGTGAGGAAAAACGTTGTATCATCACATAGCTCATAGTGATGGTTATCGGTTAGAGAAACTCCCACAAAGATATTTTGTATTCTTATATACACAGAGTTACTTGTATTTTCATATACAAACTGAGTTATTGTGTGTTTTTCAATACACTGAGTTGTTATTTATATGTTTTAAAGTTTTTCTATATATTGCATCCTTATTACTGCTTTTATATTGAAAGAAGTTGAGTTGAGTTGAGACACGGTAAGTTTCTTCAGTTCCATTTCAAGCTTATGTCTTGTTTTAGTATTCCCCTCGCATGCATGTACATTCCATGTACTGGCGCCATTTGACCTGCATCTTTTATGATGCATATACAAGTAACCAGGATCAGCATTCAGCGTTTCGTTGATCCAGTTGAGCTTTTCAGAGTCATTTGGTGAGCCTCCTTGCTTGCTTTCTAGAGGATCCCTTTATTATTGCTTTATCATTTCAGTTGTTAGGATGATCGGGGGTCTTGTCCCGACATCCCTCTTAGTATTAGATGCTTCATAAACATATAATTATTAGTTCATTAATCTTGATATTTCAGTTGTTTTGATTATAAGACTTCCGTTGCCTTATTGACCAGTTAAATATTTTCTTTTATAACATTCTAGTTTATTTCATGAACTTATCTTTGTTGAGTAAAGTCTTCCGCTGAGTAGTAAGCCAGTCAAGGGTTCGTTTGAGGCCAACAATGATTCTCAAGTGCTAGTCCCGCCCAGGGTGTAGGCTCGGGGCGTGAAAATGGGACATCTATAATAAATTTTACAAGAAAATAAGTGAAAAAAATAAATTTGACCATAAAAATAATAAATTCAATTTAGTCAATGAATAAAAATAGTCAAAATAAAAAAAACGTATGAGAAGGATGAAATATACCCCTACATAAATTATCTTTTCTTTTTCAATAAAAAAATTAAAAATTAACTAAAAATTATTTTTTTCACTTCCGTTAGAAGAAAAAGGTATATGTGATCCATTTGTTTAACAGTAGGGGTATATATGAGCCACTTTCATAACGAAGGGTATATTAGCTCTAAATGATAAAGTTGAGGGATATATCATACCAAGGGCGGAGCTACAGTTGGACACCCTTCGTCAGAAAATTATATTATATATATGTTCAAAGGTCGGTTTGGATCGATTATTATTCAAAATCAAAACCAAACCAACTTCATCGGTTTTAAAATTATCAAAACCAAATATAATATAGTTTTATCGGTTTGGTGGTTATCGGTTTTTGTTATTCAGTTATTAACCATACACAAAAATAAAAGAAACAATTCATTCAAATTATGAAAAAAGTGACAACAACCCGTTCAAAACAAATTTTTTTTAGTTAGAATGACTTAAATTACTGAACTTTCGATCGCTGAATTTACTAACAATAAAGCTTTAAAATTCACTATATTGGCCTAGAAGGAAGAGGCAATAACATTTTCAGTCACACAAAGAATTGTTATAGACACTCATATACATGAAATCAATAAGATAAATGTTTTTACCTGTAACAACTCGCAAATTAAAAGAACTAGAAAGAGCTAGAATTAGAAAGAGTGATTTTTGGAATTAATAAAAATCGGGAAAATTGGTTAGGCTAAGTTTGAGTTTTTAGTCAACTTCAAACGGACATAACTCCTAGCTCAGGATGAGTTAGGTGTACTTCCAGGTATGGTTGGAAATCTCTTGGAATAATTTTTCCAACGTCGCCAAGTTTGCACGATTCTGAGTTCGTATAAGTGAGATATCCCCTGTGAAAGTTTGGTTGTTCGAATAAAGAAATGTCAAATCTGGATTTTTAAAGGGTGTTTTGGTCTTTTCCATACCCTATTATTAATTAATTTCATTTTTGGTAATTAAGTTGGGGTCTAATCTGATTGGATTCAGTTTACGCTTTTGAGAAACAAGTTAGGGTTTTGAGAGAAGAGAAAAGAAGACGAGAAGGAGCAAGGAATCGTCAAAGTTCTTGAAGCTAGGCTCGTGGATTTCGTCAAGAGGTGATCTCTACGAGGTATGTGAGTCTTTCATAGCAATGGGTTCGTTCACCCACACGCCAATCATGTTTATTTCAGCGAAGTTTGTTCTAGAAAGTTGAAAGTTTATGAATCTTGAATGGTGTTCTTCAAATTGGCCTTCATTCTTGAGTTAGGTTGAGATTGAGGAGTTCCTTGAGGTTAAAATATTGTTTCCTTGTGTTGTTTGAGTTAGATTCTTGTGTATACATGCTGGGTATCTGAATCTAAAGAAAAATTGAGAAGAATTGTCGAGTTTGGGTGAATTGGGACTGAAAAATGAAAGAAGGAAAAAGTCGGGCAAATCTGGTGCCCCAAGCCGCGTCGCAGAGCATTCATGGACTCTCTGCCTCAAAAATTATTTTTGCGACCAAAATTTAAATACCTCTCCGCGTCGCGGACCCATCCTCATATAGTGATTTTTTTTTATCTTTCCTCATGTTTAACTATCTAAAATCATTCCTAAACATCATGAGATCTTTCCTATCACAAAACACAATCCTTGAATCCATAATTCAATTCAAGGAAAGTTAAAAGTCAAGTCAAGAGAAGTTAAGAGTCAAGTCAAGAAAGTTAAGAGCCAATTCAAGAGAAGTTAAGAGTCAAGTCAAGAGAAGTCAAGAGTCAATTTAAGAGAAGTTTATAAAGTTTTCCAAAATTCTTTTACAAATGTTTTAACTTTGTTTTAAGACTTGAGTTTTGAGTTGAGTAAAGAGTAAAGTTTGAAGTGCATTTCTTCAAAAGAGTATATCGGGACTATGTATTCCCAAAGAGTAAATGTTTTCACATTTAAACAAGAAAGGAAACTGAGATTTCCAAAAGAGCCTTTGAGCTAGTTTTCAGTAAAGAGTAAGAGTAAAGGTCATTCTTCAAAGATTATACGAGAACTAAGTATTCCCAAAGACTTAAAAGGTTTTCACATTTGAGCAAGAAAGGAAACTGAGATTTCCAAGAGAGCTTTTAAGTTAAGCTGTTGAGTAATTATCTCAAACCAAAGAAAGAGTTTTGTTTTTACAAACATATGAGCTAAAGTATATTTTAGGAGTAGTATTGAGCATCGAAATGTGGACGAGTTTGAGTTCAGATAACTCACGTCTCCATAAACCATGTAGCCATCTTGGATAGTAAAGGATCATACTTTTTAGATGACTCCTTAAGATGCTTTTAGCATAAGCTAGTGGATACACTAAGTTAAGTAGTTCTATATGACGACAAAGTATAGGAAAGTTCTGGCAGCGTGGGAAAAACGTTGTATCACCACTTAGGCTCATAGTGGTGGTTGTCGGTTAGAGAATCTCCCACAGAAACTATATTACTTTCTTATATGAGTAAAATTGAGTTTGTTATTGCATTTTCTTTAACAAACTAAGTTGCTTTCTCCTGTTTTTAAAAGATTTTTATATATTACATGTGTTTTATTAATTTATATTGAGTTAAGTTATTCAGGAGTTGAGAAAAGTCAAGGTAAGTGTTCCTTCCAGATTCTTTTCAAGCTTAAGTTGTGTTTAGCATTCCAACTCGCATACTCATACATTCAATGTATTGATGCCAGTTAGCCTGCATCGTCTTATGATGCAGACGCTGGTAACCAAGATCAACATCCAGCGCATCGTTGATCAGGTTGAGCACTCAAAGTCAGTTGGTGAGCCTCTTTGCTTTTCGGAGAGCTCCTTTTTCATTTGCTTCAGTAGTTTTCAGTTGTTAGGATGATCGGGGGTCTTGTCCCGACATCCATCTCAGTTATTAGAGGCATCATAGATAGACAATTAACAGTCAGTTGTCTTTACATTGTTATTTATTATGTATTAAATCTTGAGTTGCCATTTCGTCTAAGTTGAATGTTTTATCTTTAAAAACGTTCTAAGTTATCTTTTAAACAGTTGAGTAAGTGCATTTTAATCCTTGTATTAATGCTTTAAGTCTTCCGCTGAGTAAGTAAGCCAGACCAAGGGTTCACTTGGGGCCAACAATGATCTTCGAGTGCCGGCCACGTCCAGGGTGTAGGCTCGGGGCGTGACACTACCTTGGGCATTCTTGCTTTCAATAAGTAAAACATAAAGAAATTATAATAAAAATATATATAAGATCTTTAAAATTGTTTATAAAAACAATATATTAAGTATGTATATTAATAAAATATATGTATATATAATTCATCAATTCGGTTCGGTTATTTCTTCGGTTTTTCGAATAAAACCATAACCAAACCAAATACTACTGATTTTAAAAAATTTAAAACCAAACCAAACCAAACCCAAATAAAATCGGTTTATTTTATCGGTTTGATTTGATTTTTCGATTTGGATATGTTTTTATCCAAACCGTGAACACCCCTATATATAAGTAAAATGGTATCCTAAATGACTACTAATTATATTTTGGACACCCTAAGAACATCAACCATGTGAATCCTAGTGGTTCTTGGGGATGAAAAAGTAATGCGTAGGGGGAGTGGGGGAGCGCAAGTTGATTCTCACCAGCAACATTGTCCTTTATGTCATTTTTTTATATTTTAAAAAGAGCTTTTTTTTAGTTGCTTTCTAAATCTAAATAATAGTTAATAAATCTATTATTAGAAATGATTCAAAATTAATGTCATTTGATAAAATAATCCTTAATTAAATACAACTTAAAAAGTTAAGAAAAATAATTAAAAAATTAAGCAGCCATCCGAATTTTAATTGATTTGACTTTTACTCTTTTTTTAGTTAAAATTTTAAATAAAACTTAATTTTTTAAAATTTAATTTAAGTTAATAAACAACCCTTAAATTTTATATAAAACAACTAAAAGTAAAAAAGGTTTCATATAGAATTCTTTTTAAAAACTTGTTTGATTGTCCTCTTTATCTTACATGTCTCGTTGTTACTGTCCTCGTCGCTTGAAGCGTAAAAATGATGTCATTCTAAGCTGAATTTTCTCCTTTTTCTCTCTTCTTTTTTCTTCTGTCCGATCATGTTATATTAAACTAAATATACACATTTAAACTAAATACTATGTAGTTTAACTTGAAATTTTTTTTGTACATGTTCATAAAAAAAGTAATTATTAATATTACATAGTTTGATTTTAAAATTTTCAGCACAGACATTCGTCATTTTCTTTTACTTATGTAATTTTTGAACACTCTTCATAAAATTTCTGACTTTACCGATATATCAAACCCTTCTCTTTAAAAGTAAAGTTGAGGTGAAAACGATTTTCATCCACTCAAAAAGGTTTTTTTTTTCTTTAAGTGATCAATCTTCAGAAAGGTTGTGTTAAATACTTCTTCCGTCCCTTTTTATATGTCACTTTTTTTACTTTACACTTGCATTAAGAATTGATGTAACTTTACTCTTCTATCCTTATTTAATGTTTTTTAAAATCAACTTTATAATAAATGATGAATACATTTTCAAGATTAATTAACTACTCTATCAAGAATATAATAGGCAAAATATGATAATTTATGCATAAATTTTATAAAATAATAAGTATTGTGCTTCAGCTATTTATAGAAAGGGATAACATATAAAAAGGGACGGAGGGAGTAGATGATCCATTGGTTATATATTACTAAGCTACCGGCCTATGAACCCTTTGTCTGGAACCTACTTACACTAATCAATGATTTTAATTATTTTTTATTTTACGTGTGTGACGCATAATTACTTTCTCTCCCTAATTACTTGTCCACTTTTTCTTTTTATTTGTTTTTAATTATTTGTCCCATTTGACAAATCAAGAAATGACAAATTTTTTTTACTTATTATACCTCAATTAATTACTTTGAAAAAGGTAGAACTTTTTGAAAAATTTAAGTTTTTAATTCATCCACTTCATAATTAATAAGGGTAAAAAGATAAAGTTATTATGTCAATTATTATTTTTAATAGATGTGTCAATTCAAAAGTAGACAAGTAATTAGGAAATGAAGAAGTATTTATTTGACATTATAATGTAGGTACCACCAGGTCATCTCACACCACATCTTTCTATTTAACACTATTTTTATACCCTATCTATATGAAACGACCCCTTGATGCATTCAGTGCCCTTTATAGAGAGTGGTAGTATTTGGTTTCTGAAACCAACTCATAAAAACGATTTAAAAAGCATTTAAACATTTGAAATTTATGATTGGGCAGTGGGAAACAAGTTGTTCATAGATGACATTTTCTTCTTATACAGAGAGCATAGAAATAAAAATGACAGCTATATGCTTTCTCTAACTGAAAAGTGATCAGAAAACCCCCTTCAAAGCCTAGTAGTAAATGATTTTGTCAGTAATTAAGTTGCTGGCTGTACTGCATCCACTTAGAATCCGTTTGAATTGACTTAAAAAAAGTAACTTTTTAAAGTGCTGGAACTTATTTTTAAAATAAGTAGTTATGTGTTTGGATAAAAGTGCTGCAGTTGAAAAAAAAATTGTTGATGTGTTTGGCAAATAAGTGCTGGTAAACACTTTTTTTTTTATCAAAATGTCTGAAATACCCTTAAAGCTGCTAACATGATAAAAAGTTGATTAATTTAAGGTTTTTATACTTAAAAAAAATTAAAACAAAATTAATTTATATTTTACATCCATAAGTAATAATATTTTCCTATCATTCACATATTTCTTTATCATCACAAATTATTTATAAGAGGAATATAAATTTTTTAGTTAAGTTAATTTTATATGCGCAACTTATTGTAGATTTTAAAAATATATAATTTGAATAAATCAAAGGAAAGATTTATTATATAATAATAATAATAATAATAATAATAATAATAATAATAATAATAATAATAATAATAATAATAATAATAATAATAATAATATGTTAGGGTTAATTCAATATGGGCAATTTGGGAATTGTATAAA
>JAJOOO010003225.1:0-25385 GCA_029582685.1 Solanum piurae
AGATTCAAGAAAAGATGTAAGCTTTTTCATCAACCAACCTATAGCTATACAACAAAAAGTACCTATACAAACAAACTATATTTAAGCAAATAGGAAAATGGCTTCAGAATTGCAGAATAAACAGCAAGGCCTATGGGGCCATTCAGTCCCGAAAGATGGTGTTCTTTTATTACAGATTTCATCACCAGCCAATAACACAAGAAAAAAACGAAAAAGCAATACAGATTGGTAAACAATTGGAATATAATTCTCATGGCCAATCCCAAGATATAATTGCAGAGACTCTGCTCAACAAAGCGATAGGATATGAGAAACACCCTCTTCGGATTATAAAAAAATCCTCTTTGTTTTAGTGATGATTTTACACACATGGGTTATACAAGCATAGCAAACAAACTCGCCCCATTTCAAAATTGAACCATCACAACAAAAAGGAAAAAAAATCACAAAATTATGAGATGAAATTAGTAGACAAGTACCATTGTAAATGGAACCCATCTGTGGATTCATCTCAACGGTTGTCTGGCCGCCGCTGAGTTTAAAACTCAGCAATCCATCTTTGCACTATCGCTCAAGGCTCCACTATTTCAATAAATTTTAGCATAGCCTTTATGCGTGTGCAGTTACAGTTACTCTCATGCTTGATGCAGAAAAAAGCTATGGAAGCACTGAGAAGATAAGGAAGCCATTGAAGCAAAAACCTATAACTATGGAAGCCATTGATGTAATTTGGCAGAGAAGAAAAAAATTGATTTGGGGATGAAAAAACCCTAGAATGATGAATGTGATTGAGGAAGATGGAAGATTTAAATAGAGATTTGTCTCTAGTGATATCTAATGGGCCAAATTGTTGGGTAATTGGATTTGGGCTGATATGTTAGATTGGGAAAATAATTTGCAGGCCCAATTGTACAGATAACTGATATTTGAGAACAACTATTTAAGGTAGTAATAGTTGAAATTCACAAGTTTCATAGGTTAAGTTGTTTTTAAAAAAAATTCAGACTCAAGGATTTGAACTCTCAAAAAACTTAGTCCTACTATGGGTTTGAAGTTAGTTTTGTGATACGATGCGGTTAGACAGACTTTTTTGTACGGATTTATAATAGTGTTGGTCAGTCAAGAACTTTGCAATATGTAATTTGTAGAAATAAGGATGTTGAGATGGATGTGTGGACATAAGGAGTGATGAGATAAAAAAAGAAGAAGAGTGAATATCTAAGACAAGGTGAGAATGACCTCCATGGGGGTCAAAATGAACGAAGTCAGACTAAAATGATTTGGACATGTGAAGAGGAAAAGTGTAGATGATGTGAAAGGTTGAATATAATAGGTTAGAGTACAATGAGAGGTAGAGATAGGCCAAAAAGGTATTAGGGAGATGTGTTTATACAAGACATGACACAACTTCATTTTATCTAGGACATGACCTTAGATAAAAAAATGTGGAGATCACATATTAATGTAGAAGGCTACGATAGTGGAGTGTTGCTACTCTTGCAATGTATTGCTTTTTTATTGTTTTTTGTGTTTTGCTTATAACACTATATTTGATGTTGTTATTGTTTTCCTTTATATTTCCACTTTCTGTCGAGAGTTCTCCAAAAACAACCTCTTCACCTCCATGAGATAGAAGTGATAAATTCACTATGGAATATCATTGAATATATTGTTATTGTTGATATGATGCAATAAATAAACTTTAGCAGATTATCAAACTATAACAATTGAAAGCAAAAACTGAAGCTAAATTTTGATTAAAATAATCAACTAAACGATTATTATTATTATTATTATTATATACAAACAAAATATCCATAAATTTTCACTTTTTTTTTCCTGTATAATTGTTTATTTATTTTTAATCTGTGTATAAAAACAAGTTTGTGTGCAATGATACCCCTTATCCGACCCGAAACAAATAGACAGAGTCCTTTTTATTCACTCTTCTCAGTGAAAAAAGCGACTACCCTTTCCTCATCCCTTACACCCAAATTCTCCTCTCTACCAATGGAGTCCCTAACTCTTTCTACTTCTCTATCTCCTCACTGTTCCTCTTTCAATCTCCGCCATACCTCTCTTCCTAAGCTTTCACCCACTTTTTCACCATACCCATCTCGCAAAACCCCCTTATCCCTCAAATCTTCACTCACTTCTCACCAACCCACTTCAAAAACCCTTTCTGATTCTGCGGATGATAAATTGTCCTTGCTACTTGCCTCTGCTCCTCAGAGCCCGGGGATGGCTATGCGTGGTGCTGAAGGAGACGCAATGGGGCTGTTGCTTAGGGAGAGGATAATTTTCTTGGGTAGTAGCATAGATGACTTCTTCGCTGATGCTATTATTAGTCAGTTGTTGTTGTTGGATGCTCTGGATTCAACTAAAGATATTAGGCTCTTTATTAATTGCCCTGGTGGCTCACTCAGGTATCTGTAATTTTTAGTTTTCTAATTATTAACATAGGATTAGAATTTATATCTGAATTTTGAGGTTGGATTTGTGACACCTTTGTCCTACAAGGTGAATTATTGAGTACCCGGAGGCAATGACCTCAGTGACTCATGTAGTCGAGCCCAGTTAGTTTGGGATTGAGGTGTAGTGTTGCAGTAGTCTATGCTGCTCGGACTCTCCAATAACTTGTCGCACCCTCCAAAAATACACTACTTTTGAAGGATTTGACGCGCACCCATGAACATTTTGAAGAGTTTGAGCAACATTGGTAGTAGTAGTAGTAATTGTTGCTTGGAAAGGTGCTACCTTTAGGGCAGCGTGTGGTTGTTTTGAAGGTGCAAGCTACGTTTTAGTTTTTTTTTTTGTCTTAATTGAATATGCTGCTGAAATTTGTTTTATGATGTGAAGTTTTATGTAGCACTCCACATGATGTCTGGTAGTTTAGAGATCAGACTGATGAAACAGTTCTGTAGCTAGAATGATCATTTAGGAGGAAAGACGTATTGTCTACATTATAATTTGATGTAGTTGGATATTTCATACCGATAGTAAGATACGAACTCTCATGTTGAATATGCGGACCATGTGTGCTGTGTAAGACAAGTAGCATGAATGTATGGTGATTAGTTATTATTTGATAGGTAAATGTGGTAGTAAGTTATTTTCCTTCCGTAAAAACATCAAGGCCAGTCTTGAGATGATACAAGAACTCTGACTTTCGTATAATGTGTTGATTTCGAGTGATTATGCAGCATGCTTAATACAAGTTGCAGAAATATGCGGCGATAAGTTATTTATTTTTCTTGATGAAGAAGTTGTTTATTTATTTTTTCTTTATTTTTTTCCTTTTTGTCTTGGGGAGAACTGGGTATATGATGCAGCGATGAGTTTGTGAGAAATATAGGAAAAGAATATTATTGAATTGTTGTTGTTTCTACATTATTACATTGAGACCCTATTTATAGACCCTAGAATACAATCCTTTACCAAGTAGGATACTATTTAGTATTCCTATTTCTATTTCTATTCCTATTCCTATTCTAATAGGATTGTATAAACATATTCCTCTTTTAATAGGATTGTATAAACCTATTCCTATTCTAATAGAATTGTATAAACCTATTCATATTCTAACACTCCCCCTCAAGCTAGTGCATACAATTCATATACCTAGCTTGTTACCAATGTAATTAACACGAGGACCGAAAAGGGGCTTGGTGCTGCAAGTTGATCACTCGACTTCACAAAATTGACAATCAATCTTAATGTGCTTGGTCTTCTCATGAAATACTGAATTTGATGCATAATGCCGATAAAACACAGAGTTATAAAATTACAGTGTTGGAACTTCCCAAACCAAGCTTGCGAAGACTGTTTCAGACCATAGAGTGACTTACGTAATCAACATACACGGCTACTAAACTCCCCCTGAGCAACAAAATTAGGTAGTTGCTCCATATAGACTTCTTCGCAATGCAGCGGACGTTGCAAGTGCTCAAAATCTAGTATAAAGTATATGGATCATGTTGGAATCAATAGACGAGTCAATATTAAACAAGTCATCGAAAAACTGGCCGGAACATGCTCATATGCCGGAGTATTAGATTTGATTGCTAAAAGTGGTCACAATCTAAGAAATATAAATTATATAGGATAGTTCGAATTGATGGAACGACCCGACCCCATTGAAAAAGAGAAATAATTGGGTAGGGTCGAAATGATGGCACGACCCTACTGGAAAAGAAAAATTATACGGGTAGGGTTGGAATGATGGCACAACCCTACGCAAATCAGATTTGAGGAGTCACCGAAAAGACGAATGGAACTATGCAAATCAAATCTGTGGAGTCACTGAAAAGACACATGATGCTATGCAACTCAGATATGAGAAAATAGTTCGAAAAAATCCACGGTACTACACAAATTAAATATGAAAAGTAGTCCGAAGAGATGCACGGTGCTACGCAAATCAGATTTGCAAAAAAAAGGTAGTCATCGGAAGGATGGCACGGTGCTACACAAATTATATATGAAAAAGTAGTCACTGGAATGATGGCACAGTGCTACACAAATTAAATATGAAAAAGTAGTCACCGGAAAGATCGCATGGTGCTACACAAATTAAATATGAAAAAGTAGTCACCGGAATGATGGGTATATGATGCAGCGATGAGTTTAATGTGTACTTTTTCAGCAACCCTTTTAGCTTGTGAGGAAAGGATAAGAAATACTTTATATTGTTATAGCTTCATTCAATTCTATTACATCTTAAAGCCATCACACATGGAACTGGGATTAGATTAAGAATTGAAGAACAGAAAACTTCATATTAATTAGTGTAACGTAATTTGGAGACTTAATGTTAATGTGCTGAAGGACTTTTTTTTTTTTTTGATAATCGAGAAATCCGTCTGTGACCCGCCTGTTGGACCAATCACAGCCTTCTTAACTCGGTGGATGATGGGCCTGCCCCTCTACCCTTCTCCACTTAAATACCATGCTTCGCTTTGCATAGAAGGACTTAATGTGCTGAAGGACTTTATCATAAAAAAAATGTGTTGATGGAATTCCTTTCTTGAATAGAAGTGGTGCATGCTAGAATTATACTAGATGATAATCAGTGTTGCTCAGGGTGAAAGAAATATGCAGGGATCATACTCAAAATTGGGAGAGCTGATATACTGTCTATATCAGCTCAATGTGATATGACACTTTTTTTCTTACTTGAGGTAGAGGCGTTTCCAGTCTTTATAATGTTAGTTCAGTTTGGATACAGGTTTACTGAATTGCCTGTATGTTGTATATGTTTTCCATCTTCAAGTATATGAATATCACAATATGATCAGAAAGAAAGAAATAGTCCCAAACTTGGAACTACAATAACAATTATACTGTTTCAATGCCAAACTAGTTGAGGTTTGTTATATGAATCCTCTATTTCCATTTTTCTTTATTTAGGCGCATTTCATTTCACTACAATAAAATTAGGGATCCTCTAAAACTAGATGTTCTCCAAATCTCATGGTTATCTTTCACTTACAAATCTCTAACCTAACTAAAATGAACCTATCAAAATCCCGACTTTTTTTTGAAACAGGAAATGAGACGCATGTATCAATACCAACGAATTCACAGGATTTTGGGTATTATTCAAACTGTCAAAACAAGGGATTGACAAGGGATATTGTTGACTGGGTTGTCTAAAGTTAATTTGGTACGAAAGTAGGTGCATGTAAAGACCTTGCTGAGGGGGATAATTTCATAGACCTCCCCCTCAAGTTTTGCTTTGTAACACTAAACTCCCTTGTGGCTTATAAAAACAATATTAACCTTCCTTGTGGTTTAGGATACTGCATTTACCTCCTGTGTTTTTCTCTAAAACAACTCATTTAACCTATTTATCATTAATGTAAAAAAATTCCTCTTTTCTAATTAATGAATTTATGAATATCTTCTTTAATAATAAAATCTAATTCCTCTTCAATTAGTTTCTCTTCTTTCCAAACAGCTTCTCTGATGTCTGCAATGTGTGAAGCAAATAAGGATGAAGATGGCTCCTCTATATGATGTGTAGTGGCGAAAATAAATTAGGTTTCCTTGAGCTTGGATATTAGTATCTCAAGTAAATCTGCTATTTCGTTTTTCTCGTCATGGATTGCAAATGACTAATGGTTGTCGCTTGTTTTCATTTAAGATAGACAACAAATTTGTCTGAAGGGTTTATGATCCTCTTCTGAGTAACCTTTGAATGGACAGATGACAAGTTTTGCTCTCTTATCTTAGGTTCCATTTCATATTAAGTTGATTCTCTTATGATTATTAATCTTCCTTTAATGATCATGAACCCACTCACTGAAAGGGTAGAATAGGCAGATTGTAATTTTTTTCTTACATTAGGGAGGTAGTGTTATATCTTAAACTACCTGGAAAAGTAGTGTTACGAAGCTAAAATGCAAAAATTGGAGGGAGGTCTTTGAAATTTCCAAAAAGATGCATGCAAAGATGGTCCGGTAGGCAGACAAAGTTTGTAACGTGTAGGAGAGGAGATCAAAATAAGTCATCCAACTTTGATTACTGGTTGAATCTTTGATCAAGGGGAAAGAGATAGCTGCCCTCTTATACTAACAAGCAGGGGTTTGATATAGAAATAATTATAGTGTCTATATGATCTACTCTTTGGTGTCTATGAAAGTTTTAGTTGAGACTGTTGAGCAGAACATGCATTATCAGTCCTTTTCAATTGCATCTATTTTAGCAGTGTCAGTTTTTGAGAGCAGATCCATGGTATATAAAGGTCATTGTACACTCTTTCCCTTCTGTTTCTTTGATTTGTCAAGAAACCGAAGATCTAGTGCTTCTCTTTTTTGTTCCGCTTGCACTTATCTTCAGCACATGAGTGTAATGGTGTCTATGCTTTTCCCTTCCCCCAGTAACCTCTTTGATCTGTTCATTTGAGTTGATAACTGAGTGTTGAACTTCATTTTTAACTGCATAGTAACATTTGGTTTTCCACTCACTGTACATTATAAGGATTTCAGAGTCAGGTCCAACTTTGATCTATCCATTCTGAAGGCTGAGTGAACATGCGAGGCCCATACATCAAAATTTAGTTTTTCAATTCGCAAAAATTTCAGTTTTGTCAGCATTCACATGATTATCTTAGTTTTCTTCACACATTCATGTCAATTTGTTAATGAAAGAATGTTGAATCTTTTGTAGATATACTTTTGCCTTTACTCTCTTTTGATGTACCTCTTCCTGTTTACCAGCGCAACAATGGCTATCTTTGACGTTGTGCAGTTGGTGAGGGCTGATGTATCCACAGTTGCACTTGGCATTTCAGCTTCCACAGCTTCAATAATCCTTGCCGGTGGCACCAAAGGAAAACGCTACGCAATGCCTAATACTCGAATTATGATACATCAACCACTTGGAGGTGCAAGTGGTCAAGCAATAGATGTAGAAATTCAAGCCCGAGAAATAATGCATAACAAGGACAATGTTATCAAAATCTTTTCCAATTGCACTGGACGATCATATGAACAAGTTCAGAAAGATATTGATAGAGATCGTTACATGTCCCCAATTGAAGCTGTAGAATTTGGGCTAATTGACGGTGTAATTGATAGAGATAGCATCATTCCACTTATGCCTGTCCCTGAAAGGGTTAAACCTACATTGAAAAATCAAGAAATGATCCAAGACCCTCTGAAATTTTTGAACCCAGATATCCCTGATGATGAGATATATTAGCTGGTGCAACAGGTACCTCCTTTGTTTTCTGTCTATGTTCCATAATCTTGACAGCTTATGAGTGGAGTCAAAGATTATGATCAACTAGCTACATTGCACTCAACTCCAAAGAGCAGAGTGTTTTTATGGTTGAGTCAGGTTACATCACCGAAATGAGGATTGAGTATGGTTCTTCTTAGGCGTCTTAATGTATACTTTTTTTAAATTTATAAAGGAGTGTTCATGTTTACTTATACACGTAACTGGCTTTAATAATTTGCTTGATGGGCAATATATGTTCCTTGCAGTAAAATCCACTAAAATAGAGTGGATTTTAGGTATTTATGTTGACATGTAAAATATTGGTTAAGGGAAACCGCAGTTGGGCAAGATTTAGAAGTTCAAAGAGGCATTAACGTCGAAAAGAGGCTAAAGGGGAAAAGTTCTGTTTGTTGTTCACTTGCTCATTCTTATGGTAGGAATTTTATAAATGTTATGAATGCTAGAATCAGTCATATGGGTTTAAATGAGCTTAAATAGAGTGATATGGTCAGTGAGGGTTCATATATCCAACCCCAACTTGCTTGGAATTGAGGCGTAGTAGTATTTGTATGAATGTTGGAATTAGCAAATAAAGTAGAATAAGAACAAAGAAGAGCCAATGCTACAAACTCTATGCAATGATCTACTCTACTATATTGTATTTTTTCAATGAACAGTAGATTACAATTTATTTATTCTTTTAAAAAGGGAACATTTTACAAACACCAAAATTAGGTCATTATTGGAAAGAGGGTAATTGTTGCATCAACACTTGCCAAGTACATTTGAACTAGATGGTAAATAAATCTATGTTGCTCAGACTCTTCAAAAATGCCGACGAGCGCGTGTCGGATCCTCCAAAAATAGTGTATTTTTGAAGGATCCGACACTGGTGCGGCAACATTTTTGGAGAGTCCGAGCAACTTAGAAAGAAATATCAACATGTAAAGTTTGTAGCAAAATTTTGACAGCTGTTGTTCTTTGGTTGACTTTAGGAATTGGATTAAATTTATCTCGGAGGAAAGACACAGGGTTAGTGTTTCTATGCATCTAAACTCATGGTGATACTTATAAGTTGGAGAGCTTACTTTCAGTATATGTAGCTAGGCACTACGAAGGAATATCAAGATCTACCTATCAGAAAAAAGGAATATCAAAGATATAGGCCTTTTGCAGATATTCAGTTACATGTGAAAAGATTGCAAAATTTGCTTCTTCAAGTTTATGGTTGAGTTGAATTTTAATGCAGACAGTATGTGTTACATATCTATTAGATGAACCCCCTAATGAATTGTTCAAAAAGTTATACAAAAATGTAAATAAACATCCCATGCCTCGGTAATTCTGGCAGATAGTTTGTTATGAATCTGTTGTTGGAGGTTGAAGTTAATCTTGGACTCTGGAAGGGTCAAGTAGATGTTGTTTTACAGTATGCTTTGAACTTTTAATTTAGAAGCAGCCGTTTTTGTGAAATGGTCCTCCGTGGAAGACCAAAAACAGAAATGGAAATGAAAAAAATCAAAAAAGGGAGAGAACAATAAAAAAGAAAAAGAAAAAGGATTGATGCTAGTCATAGAAGGGAAGTGCTCTCAAAAGACCTACAATCTCACGGAATCCATGCAAATATATAGCACAATGGAAACAAAAGATCTATATAGGTGATACAAATTTGTCTGAAATATAATTGTCAATTAGGACATTTACTTTAGGTCATATGCTTTCTAGAAGTGCTTTTAGCCCTATTGCAGATTTTTATGCTAGAAGAACAATATAAAGTTTTTATTTTTAATTTTGTATACTGTTGGTCTGAAATAAATGGAGAAACCTGGTCTGGGACTCGGGGAGGATTCATATGGTCGACCACAAAGTTGAGGCGTTGTTGTTCTTCTGCTTGCCCAATCCTGTAACAGCTGATCTCAGCTTGTTCAATTCCTGATTCCCATGTCTGAACATGATTAATTGTACATAATGTAGGTAATGGGATTTGTGAAGTGAATGGGGGATAGGGCTACTCTGTGCCTGGGATCAATTGTGGGACTGGAGTTGCATTTGATAATGCCAAGGGACATAATTAGTTACACAGTTCTATTAATAAAAACAAATGTGTCCATTCTTTTAATTAACAATATGCTTACTTGTTGAAATGAGTTTACTTTACGACACAAATGTGATTTATGATTTGCTTAATTACTTAAAACTGCTGTTGTTGTTAGCTGATGCATGTTTTTTATCAGGTAGGGGTGCCTCTTGGCTCAGAAATATCGCATACCTGAACATGCAGCGTTATCCTCATCGCCATTGTTTGTTGTAGAATTTTCTAGGAGTTAAAACGCAGACCATTCATTCAGGGGAGATTTTGGAGAATGAATTTGATATTAAAGCCATTATTAACATTTTGTATACCCTTTACTTTCTACTTAGTGACTAGTTTGTTACCTAGATTTCTATAATTCCTTTTCTCTCCCTTCTGTTATTTTGATTGAGAGTAGATGCAGGTGGTGGATGGTTCAATACTATTAATTTCAACCATATATTTCACAGTTTCTTGCCTAAAATATGACTTTGTTTTCATCTGTCCACAACTTGACATTGGAGTACGGGTCGTTAGGTTCATCAGACAAGGTGGGATATTCCAAGATTAAATTTATACTTCATACTTAATATTTTTATATCCTATGTGAGAGGTGGGATAAAATAGTTCCAGAACTATAATCTCGAGATAACTTTGTGACATAACTCACATGGAGGAGCTACTTAGTCAACACGCTTCCTGTGTAGATCAAATGATGCTTGTGAAAAGGTATCATGAATTTTATTGTTAGGAAAAATGAGACCAAGTGTGGATGAAGTTAATACCTTGTACAAAATATGCTTTCTGTTTCCTAATTTTGTGTCAAGTTAGCAGTAGTTAATACCAAAATCATATAGAATTAGTTAGTACATACATACAACAAAACATCTTTTAGTTGACTCAAAACTATTTATAATGCTTCTCTTTTTTTCTTTTTTTTTCTGATTTAATTATTTAATATTTGAAACTTACTGGCTCGACTAATTTAACTTCGTGTTAGGTGTGATTTTATTGACTCAGTTAATTTGACTTTGCACTAGGGAACCCATTACGTCAATCACCCATTATTGGCTCGTATGAGCACTACTAACTCCACTAATTTTACATTTCACAGCTCGAATTTGAAATCTTTAAGTAAAGATGGAAATAATTTCAGTCACGTGAGGTAACCGTTGAAAGGGTCAGCCCACACTCCCCCTAATAATAACTTGCCGGCCTTCCAAAAGATACTCCACAAGAACACTAAACAATTCTATTTTGCCGGTTAATTAATCTTCAAATGTATATTCAATTAAACTTTGACTCAAAATATTAAGACTCATTGATAGACACCTTTTCTTTTTTTTCAGTTATTTATTTTCCATTAAAAATTGAAGAATTATAATCTATTAATGCACTAGGCATATTCTTCTTGCTGTGAGAATATTTAGAGCAGTTTTATATGATGACGTTGTGCAACATTATATAATCAATAAAAATAAATAAATGGAGTCATACATAATATTTCTGGAGTCTAAATAAATAAATGCATATGCAAAAGTGCATTCTTGGAGTTTTCCTCCAGTGATTAATCAGAGGAAAATTAACAAACTAAATTTTATTCCTCCAGTCAAACATCTTTTATGCATTTCTTAATTCTTTCTTAAAGAACAAATTGCTAGTCAAGGGTTTAAAATTTCTATTATTGACCGATAAAAATAAATAAAATTTTATAAGTACCCATAGTTTAGAGTATAGTTGTGAATGTATTTATAAGACGTAGTTACTATTGTTGCATCAGACAGGTCACGGAAGGATTGTTGTTCATGCATACATGTATTGTATATTAGCTACAAAATCTAAATATAATTACATTTCGTAATTTTTGAAACTGTAATCGGTAAATACAATCTAAATATTTCTAACGTCAAGTAAATTTTCCATAAAGAATATTATCATGAGTTAATGATTAAGTTTTTTTTATTGAGTATGTCTTAATCATGAGGTTATTGAAAGAATAATTTAAGTAGACTATTAAACAATTAATGTAGTTTTCATTATGAATTGCTGATGAAAGTTATCAAGTGGCACAACATTTGTTTATTCAATTATTATTATTTTATTTCAACGGGCATTTCGTGAAATTTAATAAATACTCCTCAGAAGTTGGATTAGGTGAATAATTTTTAAATTCAATCAGCGGCATAATACAACTTTATTATCAACAAGGAGAGCTATAAGATTAAAAGTAAATTTTGCAATGAAAGTGAAGGACTCAATAATGAGTTAATATCTCAAAATGTTATTCAATTTTAGAAATTTATTTAATAAAGTTATTAAATTTTATTTTGTATCAATAAAATCATTCAACTTAAGCATTTGTATAAATAAAATCAATCACTTTCTGTTCGCCCCCACTTTCTCTCCATCCCAACATTCAGTTGTACCTTAGCTTTTGTGCAGTGCGGAGAGGAAGGGGTGGAGGTTCGACAAAATTCAGTAACTTTAATCTAAACCCAATTAAGGCAGTTAATATGTTACAGCAAATTAAAGTACTCAACAAAATAAGGGTTCTATCGGAAACAGTCTCTCTAATCGATCGAGGATTCCTACATGTGTAGGATTACACCGAGTATGTTACTTTAGTCAGCTTAGGAAAAAAAAAATTGTTTTCACACGGGATAAAAGACAAGTAGAAGGTGATTGGCATCTAATCAATTTGGATTTATGTTAATTCCATTAATTGTTGCAATAATTTTTAATTAAGCCCACTACATGTTTGTCAATTTTTCTGACTCAGAAAGAGATGAGCTTGAATGTGACGTTTGATACTTCTATTATACACTAAGTTCTCTTTCTTTTTTTACTACAAAGTTGTTAGTATTAGTCTTGAATGTTTTAGTCGTAAAGTCTTTCATATTTTTTTCTGCAATATATCTACTTGTTGAGTGAAAAAAAATACTTGTGACTCTGATCATTTCTATATCATTTGAGTAGTAATTATAGTTTTTGATAAAAAATTATCTCTTTAGTTTGTTGTTTCTCTAGGTAGGCTTTTGTGTCGAGGCAGGCAGAGCTAGAATTCTGAGTTTATGAGTTTTGCGACAGTTAACTAGTTTTGGAAAAATTAGGATTTTAAACACAAATATAGGATTTAGGGTGAAGCTACTGGGTTCTGCTGAACTCGTAGATAGGCTTGTAGCTGAGATATTGATGAATGGTGGAAGTGTTAATACTAGTTAATAAATCTTGGTAGAAAGTAGATTTTAGTCTACTTCCGTGTCGAGAAGTTCAGGGAAGGGAATGGAAATGGAGGGAAGAGGATATTCAGATTTCTATAGAAACACAAGTGAAGAATTGTTCATAAGAACTATGATGGACAACTCAGTAGGAGGAGTGCCTGTTCCTACAATGGAGATGTTGGGTTTTAGAAACATCTCTCATTCTCTTCGAACCGACAGTGAGGAACTATTCAAAAGCTGGCTCACAAGTGCAGAGGCAAGAAATCCTTCCACTCTTATACATGTTGACTTTCATCTAACTGTGTTGCATTCTCAAATCCAATTTTTGGTAATTATAAAGCATGTATAGCAGTTCTATATTTGCCTGCTTATTTCTTTTGTATCTTGGCTGATTCGTTACTGTTTGCTTCTCAGAATAATGGCAGTGATTCTACACCAATGGCTCGTGCTCGACAAGCATCACGAAGGTTAGTGTGTTTGGTTGTTCAATAAGACAATCACTTTTATCATTTCGCTTGTTGTTGAGAGAGTACTCTAAGGTTTTTCTCTTCTTAAGTTATATTTGTGCATGATGCAACAGTTACAATAAATAGAACACTGTAAAGTTTGTTTAGGATTAGAGAAAGTTACCACAGGGAGGATTCACTGAGAAGTGAAAAATTCATCCTTTCTTGATACAATGCAACTCTCCGTTTCACTTCAATTCTCCGAGAATAGTGTGGATATTAAATATAACAAAAGGAGAAAGGTTCAGCACTTTTCCAGTTTTCCTCCTGTTATGAAAAGGAAGCCGACTTCTCAGAGTAGCTATGATTTCTGTCACTTATACACTTCTCACTCTAATTTCTGAATTCAATTTTACGTGGTTCTACAAGAAGTGGGAATGATAACCTATGTCAGCGGAGAGATGCATCAGATTTATGACATCCTTTCGTTTTAAAATGCAGGATCTCCAGTGAACTTGCTGGTCTATCTAGTCAGCAAAATGAGGGGATTCAGAAAAGAAAAATGGCCGATACTCAACAGCCACAGAATACATGTATTGCCAATGAATCATCTAGCAACCTTAACCAACATTCAACCAGGTGATCTATACCTTTCTTGTGTGCTGCCATTTACCACTTTAGGCATGCTTGATTTAATTATGATTAGAACTGCATTTTTGGGGGCTATTGCAATGTGTTCTCTTGTTGCCTTAGCCTTACTTTTTTGGTTGGCCTTGGAGGTTATCCGGCTTGCTCAACCAATCTCGATATTTCAAGCATTTTTATCATCTTATTAGTCATTCTGAAATTTTTGAGGGGTAATAACCATATTTCTTTTGTCATCAGGAACGTGACAGATAGGGAAATGCAAGCTAGTAATCTGTTTTTAGCCAAGGTTTGTTCTGTAATTGCTGGTATCTTTCTTAGAATTTCTCTTTGATATCTCATTCAGAGCTTTCTTGCAGACCTGGTTCCATAGTTCTCAGCCCATGACGAGAAGTCGCTCATCTGAATTAAGGTATCCTTCATATTGCATCCTTTATCGAGATTGGGAAACAATATCCTTGGTTGTTTTACTCAGCATTATATATAAACTTGGATTAGACCCTCAAGAGTTTTTTGTTTTCTTATATAGATTGATTCTATCTAGTTTGAATTGAATGCTTCCACGTACAAGAAATTACCAAAAACTAATTGGAGAATCCTTTTCCCATCGATGTATTCCATTGATATTGTTATTGCTGGATGCTGATCATTTCTTGCGATATTTGGTTATTTCCCTAAAAATTTCTGTAGGAGGAGGTATGCAGCCATGCAAAACTCACAGTCTTCACTAGCTCGTGAAGCCTTGCAAAATATACCTGGAAATGCTGTTAATAACTTCAAAGAAGAAGTTTCTGATCCCACTGGGTACACTGACATGTCAATGTGTGAAATTACCAACCAACCTAATACTTTTATGTCTCCATCAAATTCATCTTCATCAACTTTTGAAGCACAGCAAGTGGATGGTGTGGATAATATTTCTTCTGTTGTAAGCATGCTAAAGGGGACCTTAGAGCGGAAGAAATTAACAAACTATCATACTGCGAGGGAAGCCATTGAGGAGAATATGTTGGGGTGTTATGGTAATCAAGAAGTCTTTTGTAACTCCGACATGAATCAACATCCAGGGAATCATATTTCTCTGAATCAAGGGACATATCAGGATGCATCTGTTGTTCAAGTCAGAGATACGGGGATTCCACAAACAGTTCAAGGGTCATTAGATGCCGTCTTAGAAAGTATTATGGCTCCCTCAAACCCAATCCAGATAGATATGGTATCACAGGAACCTTCTCAAAGTGAATCTTCTGTTGCTGCACCAATAATTTCAATCGATTTTGATGCATATGATGGCCTGAGCAATGCAAGTCAAGCTTTCAATGTGTATGAGGGCTCTAGAAATCAAGTTGGATATGGAAGGAGCTCAGAAAATGGTTCAACTGCTAGAGGTAAATATAACATACATAAGCTGTCTGTATTGAATTATCTATGCTGCTTTCTATTTGCAACTTGCACGTCTTAGTAAATTCGTGTAAACAAGATCTTTCTTCAAACAGAGAGATGATTTTTAGATTTTCAAACTAAGAAATGATACTAATTGGAACTTAAGATTTCACATAGTGCACTTATTTGAGATGATTGTTTCTCCAAAATCAGCGTTGTGCTTTGCTCACAAGGTTGTTAATATAGCCATTTACTGTTGAACTGCAGATATTAGAGAACGAATATATGATAACGTGAAGGACAACCAAAAGGTATACTCTACTCATACGTCCTTGGAATTGGAAACAACATTACCTAATGTTCAACTTAGAATAGTGAGATGGTTAAGGCTGATGATAATTTCTCCTATTTGTTCATACATCGCAGAAAGAAGGTTTAGTTCGAAATGGATCTTTGACATCAGTACAATCAGGTAACTAAGACATTTGACTGCAATGAATTAATATCACATCTTTGCTTTTTCACTTTCATATCTGTTTAATTTTTTTTGTAAATGTACCAACGTTGATCATGTTCTTTTCAAACATGGTGATGGCATGCCTGTTGCTTCCTATTGCATTAATGCAGACTCTCACTCTCCCTCTGTCTCCCTATGTCTTCCTATCCTGAAACTCCAAAGTAGTTTAGGTTAGATCACTTGTTAGGTGAAAATCAATAAAGCAATGAGCATATCGGAAGAACTTATGGAATATGTTGGCACTGCAATACTGCCGAAATTAGTTCAGATTGATTGCATATTTTTAGAAAGGTTACAAAATGAATCATGCAATCAAAGGAGTGAAACTGGAAAAAATAAAGTAAAAATCAAATCTATATATATTGACCTTAGATTTCTTTCTTGTTCCGGGAATAGAAGGAATAAGATGTTTGCTATATACTTTCTGACAATTTTTAAAATCAAAGAGTTCTCAAAAGAGACAGCAAAGTAAATGTGAAAGGTACATGCTTACCATGAGACTGAAGCTGTCTTATTTAATGAAAAAATTGAGCTCCAGTGCCCAACTGTGCTAGTAATCTGTTTTCATTCTTATATTGAGGTTTATGATCTATGTAATTCTGTTAGATCAAAAGTTTTATGGCTTAATTGCACAAGATGCTATATTACATGACATTACTTAATTGTTTTCATGCTGTTCACTTCTAACCGGCACGAACAAATGCAGCGGAAAATGGAGATCCTAAGAAGAAGCGAAGGGTGGAGCGGTCTCGGAAGTATGTACAACTATTCTCAAAACTTGCATTAATCTTATTCTTTTTCCGACTACATTCCTTCTTAGTGTTTAGTCCTTTCTGTGGTTGGTAAGACTATTGCTTGTAGAAATTTTATACAGATAGCACGTGTTCTGCCTCCGTATGTGACTTATTACAGCTTTATTTTCCTGCAATGATATGAAGCAGAAATCAGAAACGAGATTTAGAAAAGCATGAGATGTTAGTTAAACCTTGACATTCTGTAAGGCCTGGACTATGTGATATTGCCTCTCTAAATGGAACATCAAATGCATGTTTTTCATTGCATATACTTGCAAAAGTTTGGCACTTATCTCTGATGCTTTAACTGATGCCTACACAAAGTTTAGGCTGCTCGAAACTACAGGCCTCATGTTTGCATGGCCTTTTCTTGTCATGACAAAAGATTGATTTAGTCCAACAAGATGTTATGTCTCTCTTATCTTCTCTTAGTTCTCTATTTTTGTTGTCTTTCCTGTTCTATCTATGTTGTATCACTAAGCTAAGAATTATAAATCAAACCAACAATTTGTACCTGACTCGAGCACGAATTTGAAATTTCATAACCTAAATTACCCAAAACACATCTCTATCCAACTCAAGTACAAGCAAAAAATGCACTTTGTTTGACAATGGATATCCTAAAACTTATACCCATGTATGATGATGGTAAATGCACTCAAGTATGATAAAGCCAAGAGTCTTCTCTGGCTTAATAAACAAAATGTTAAAGATTATTGAGCTTCCAGAGTAGAACCAAAGTTGATGCCAGTCTATAACTGCTTGTGACTAATACCGGGATATCCTGCCAATTTCTCTTCTTTTTTTCACAACCATAACTGTGTGATGGTTAGATTTCGTACATCTTTGTTTTTGATATATTGAGGCAAACCTTATTCGGTAAGCGAAGGGTTATTATTTAGTTACTTGTTTGTGGTTCCTCATGTGTATGCCACTTAAAAATTTATCATAAAATATGATACATTTCATAAGCTTATTGGTTTCAATGTTGATGCAGAATGGCAGAAGCCAAAGAGAGAAATTTAACACCAGCAATTCCTTCAGATATGCAATCCCTTATGAAACGCTGCGACAATCTGGAGAAGGAAGTTCGTTCCCTTAAACTTAATTTGGCGTTTATGAATAGGTACGTTTAAACACAACATTGAGGAATGTTAGTCCAAGAACATGCAACAACTTTGTCCATGTTTCCAAGCTTGTTTACTACTTACTATGTGGCTATCAATTCTGTGAAACAATTTTGAGATTTCTCTTCACGTCTGTGATATTGTGAACCATATAGTTGTAGTGACAATGAAATGGTAAAGCAATCATGATTAGTGACTAATCGGAGTTTTTGCATAATCACAGAAAGGATTCTGAACAGACTACACAAATTGAAGAGCTGCAGAAGCAGAATGAGGATTTGATCAAGGAAAAAGAGCGCCTTCTTGGAGAAATCGAGAGGATCATTTCAGAATCTGGAAAGTTTTAGATACTGTTGCTATTTAGCAGCTTCAAACGTGCTTCTTTAAGAGGTCCTATGGGGTTGCTACAATCATAGGAAAGTAGGTTGAATTCAACTCAATGTTTCATGTTTTCAGTTTGTAATCCAAATCTCAAGTGATGGGTACATTTAAAGTGGCAGAAATCTACAGTCCAATATAGAACAAAATCAAAAAAATTGTGATGAACTTGAACATTTTGAGCTTATTGTAGGATGCTTCTGTATGAATTTCTTATAGTCTCTTCTTCTCTCCTAATATTTTGAAAATTTTCAAATTCTCCATCAGTATTCTCTGTGCTCTTTCTTTAACAATAAAGACTCCTAACTGAACTATTTTCCTTTCATTTCCTTGTTTTCTAAGTTCTATCGACAATTTTCTGTCTTATTATACATAAACTGCATTCTTAACAAGATAGCAATGTTCTTCAGAAAGTGTGGTAATGCATCAGTAGACTAAGAATCAGTGGAAAAACATATCAAATAGCAGCAACCAAATTTTGGCTAGTGCAATCAATTAGATAACAACTGGGGGCCGGAAAATTCAAGGGGCAGTAAATTTGTGGTTTAGCTAAAGATAGAACGGCCAACCAACTCGTAACCTGATCCCGCTGTAACCAGCCAGATTAAGGTATTATCGCTTCTGAAGAACACAAACTAGAAAGAAAAAGCACCAGAGAAGAACAATATTAGACTTCATTCACCTGGGCACAGAATAATGCTCTGGGATAAACTTTTACTAGTATTTATTCCTGCAGTTTGTTCTGTACACAAAGAACTAGATTACAACATATGGTAGAAACACTATGTGAAAACTGTGTCTACTGGTACAAAGATATTACACAATTTCATATTTCAACTTGAACTGCCAACACGCTCTAGCACTTCTACAAAAATGAGTGCTACATGCTATAGTAAACTGCTATTTCAGGGAGACCAATCCGTCTGAAATATTGAACGGCCAACCAACTAGTAAATGACACATAAGCTAGCAGGAAACAAACTCTCCTTAAACGGACTTTATTGAATGGCAGAGTAAACCTTCTCACCACAGAAAGTTGATAGATGCAAGAAAACAACTTCCGTAGGAGTGCAAAAAGAATTACTGTCATTATGGAAGTACAGAAACCAGCAATAACTCCGGCTACAGCTTCCCATCTCCAGTGCCAGTATAAAACCCCACTAACATACCAAGACTTCAATATCCTCATGAACCTGCCACAGTAATATCCAATTAAGACAAATGAATAGGGCTGGCAATGAGAAAGTAAACCTATTAAGATTTCAGTGTGACGTTCATGCCATTTTTTGGACAAACTTATAGGGTGTAGCAAGACGCTGAAAAAGTAAATTTCAGCAAACTGACAACCAGGACTCAATGAATCATACTTGTTCTTGGATGGCTACTAGAAAATATGGCCTAACATTTCATTCCTGACCAATTTCAAGAAACATCAGCTGCATAGTTAGTGTTCGCAAGCTAACAGAGACCATTTCTAAGCTAACATATTAAATTCCAGTTTCAAGTAATGCCAGATGCAGAGCTAGTGTTTCTAATCTAACTCCATACTTTGAGCTTATTCATGTTCAGTAATATCAGTGTAGAGGATATCACCTCTAAACCAATTTTGTGATTAACTTGCAAAGATAACACTTTTGATAAGTCTTGCAAAGGTAACACTTTTGATAAGTTAACTTGCGAAGATAACTTTCAATCAAAATGGGATCCTGAACGAATTCCCCCGGTCAGCCAGAGTTGTGGGCGTGGAAGCATACATGGAAAGTTAGAATTCCATACAAAGTGGCATGGTTTATGTGGTTAGTAGTCAAAGAGGTCCATTTAACTGAAAAAGTCTAAAAAAGAGAGGTATTGTGTTCTAGATGTCATTGTTGTGGCAAGAAAACTGAGACCGATTGCAATCTGTTGTGATGGGGCATTAGCTGTGATTTTACTGGCTGGTGCAAACCTGTGTTTTTGCTTGTTTCTCAAAAAGGTATCAGATGGGCAATGCCAAAAAGCTCTTTAGATTTGCTGAAGTACTGGAAATGGGAGGAGGTTCACCCAGAGAGAAAAGCAGATGAAAGTTGATACCAGCTTGCATTTGGTGGACTGTTTGGGGGGAAAGAAATCTGAGATGACTTGAAGGTAAGGGTAGTCCAATGCAGAAGATTAAGATGAACTCCCTATCGTTGTTTCATTTTTTGTTTAAAGAAAAATTCCTAATGGACACTGAATCTATCCTAAAATTTTAGAATCTTTGTAAGTAGAGAAGGATGGTTGTTGTTGTTTTTTTTGAAAATGGTAATGATGAGAAGGATGGTTTTTGGTCAGCTTCATTTCTGTATATATGGCTTTGCACAGCCTGTGGATTGGTATATAAAAATTGTTACTAATCTCAAAAGATATATGACACAATCCAAAATGAAAATAAGTTTAATCTCAAAGAGGAGTTTGAAGATTGTGCCAAGTTTGGTATTTAAGTGGAGAAGGTAGAGCGATTGGCCCATTATCCCCGAGTTCCGAAGCTAGAACAACGAATTTCTCAGTCATTAGAAAAAGGCGGAACTCATCGGTAGCCCCCTAAAGTTGGCACGCCTATTCACTTAAAGACACCTCAAGACTTAAGTAAGCCCTGTACATTGTAAACAACTAAAGTAAGGTCGGACTGTGTCATTTTGACACTTTTCGCTGACTTGGCAACTTGCGTAGTATTCACAAAATAGACGCGTGAAGAGCCTAAAAAAACCATATTTTTTGTTATTTTATTCTTTTTATTTCCTTCTTTATTCTTTATCTCTTTCTTCTCCATTTAATATTCTACCATCAAAAAATCTTCTACCATTGTTATCTTGTTCACCGGAAAACACTCCATTTTTACTAGCAACATATTAAAGGGAGGGATTGAAAGGAACAGAAAGTGGAGCAGGAGAGCTCAAATGGGTGCTTGAAATCTTGAGGCCACTCAATTGAGACGTCACAAGACTTAACTCTGAGCTCAGTTTCAACTTGGGTAAAGCCCTTTTGGTCACTGAAAATGTCATGTTACCACTCACCACAGGTCCTATGATGCTTATACCCGCCCGTGATTGTTGCCATTTTTGTTCCAATTCCTCAAAGAAAGAATCTTTTCACTCCTTTTTCAGTCAAGAATGTTGTTTTGGTCTAATATAGATATAAACTCAGATTTGGGTTTCAAGAAATTTCCGACAAGCACTCCATTTTATTTTATTTTGATGACAAGGGAAATGCGCAGCCGCTACCCTTTGAATGCGCACAAGCTGAAACCCCCGCTCCTATGCAATAGCTCGCAAACCACATAGGAGAGGTAACCCACACTAGGCAAGCCCGGTGCGACAAGCTCGACCCAGAAGGCAAACCCCTTGCTTTCGCTGGCAAGGGGTTTCGAACTTGAGACCTCCAACATGGAAGTCCCAAGCCCAAACCACTGGGCCACCCCAAAGGGTCAAGCACTCCATTTTTTCCGAGAATGTTCATACAAATTTATTAATTTTTTCCAGAGAAACTCAGTTCTTCCTCCTTGTATAGAATGGGGAAGAAGATCCTTGAACCAATTGAGAAATGTGAGGTAAGAAGATGGAGTGGGGGATGACTACTAGTGAGGGAATTTTTTTTTTGATAAGATAAGTGGTATTAATAACAGCATCAAGAAGATGCAAGATTTACAAGATATGGCATTTGAGCTTACAAAAAAAACTCTGGTGAGGGAGTTTTAACGGCTGGGGGAAGGAGGGGTTGGTATGTGGGGTTTAGGAAGTACCTTTTCTATTTTCTTTTTTTTCTGAAAAAAATAGTTTTTCTTATAATTTATTTTTAATTATTATTCTAGACCCAAATGCCACATGTCCTCTTTTAATTAGTCATCATGCCACATCACGTGGGAGTGCAATACACACTTTATAGTTTTAATTGATTGTCAGAAAAAAGTATTTAATAACCCAAAGTTTAAGTTGTCAAGTGTTCAAAATGTCAAGGCTTACTTAAGGTGTCCAAGTGAAAAGTCGTGCCACCTTTAGAGGGGCTACCGATCGGTTCAACCTTAAAAAAAGAACGATGCATCAATAATAAGGCAACATGGCATGCAATGTACGAAGGAATTGAAGAAGCAAATGAGACTATTTTATGGTTTGGCATTTGGGGAGGTGCTTGATGATGGATGAAATTCCCTAAAAGGTCATTTGGTAGACGGATCAAAGTCACAATAAAACTTACCCAGCCAAATCCAACATTTTGGTATGTCCGCAGATTGCATAACTGTGGGTTAATTGTCTGGACACCCTCAGTATCTTCTCTTTTGAAAGACACTCCATATCTTCTCTTTTGTGGTTTGGCAGGACTTAATTCCCTGAATTATGGCTCATTCTGATAAGAATACAAAATGACCATTCAGAGCCTAAATATAAAGCTCCTAGAAGTTCCTAGTCGTCTTTATTCCTCTTGGCAGGCAACACACCACTACCCCTTCTCGTCACACAAACACGATGCCCTTCTCATTATGATTCCACCGTTCCCTTCTCCTTTTTGCACTACAATTCATCTTCTTCCCTTTCTCCACCTGAAATTGAGCTGCAAAACAACATCTTCATTTGGTTTCAGTCGTCCTGTTTGACCATTTTCCTTCTCATTGATCAACAGTCCAGACCTCCCCTTCTCCCTCTCTGCTCATTTTGTTTCCTTTTTTACCCTATTAAAGTTAATGTTCCAGTTCTTTAATTAATCTTGTTACTGCAGTATAACTTCAAATTAGGCAAATTTGACGAGTGGTGGTAAGACTTTGGTTATTAATTCAATGATTACAACAACATCCCTAGTGTAATCCCACAAGTGGGGTTTGGGGAGGGTAAGATGTACGCAGACCTTACCCCTACCTTTGTGAGGTAGAAAGAATTAATTCAATGATTGAAACTAATAGTTTCTAACTTTGCCTTGAAAATGTGTTAAGCACAAATATTGAACAGGACTGGATGGCAATAACAATGGGACATCCCATCCAATCCTATGTACCAAATGATCTGTGTATAACATACACAAGGTAGATTATTATTAGGAAGCATGACCAAAATTAAGGAAATGGGACATGCTGATATTTTCCACCTTTGTGTTTGACCAGGGAGACTAAAGTGCAGTAGGAGGAGAGTATCCAGAACCTAACCATGCAGTATAAGTAAGAGTGAAGCCGATTATGAAACTTTAACGATCATATCTGGGAAGAAGGAAATGCATTATATTCACCACTTGTTAGCAGACCAAGTCGGAAAACTTGCAAAGTACATTAGAAAAATGGGCAGATCAAAGAAACTCAACCAACACTTGATATTCATTGATCCTCAAAAGGAGGAGCAGGGGTGGTGCAAACATCATAAAAGCAGATGAGCAATTGATGTCAAGTGATATCAAAACGATTAAAGGACTCAACATCAAGGGACCAAGGCAACTCAAACTCAGAATTGGCTTTTATATAAGTTACTATGGACCAACCGCAGCCTTCTAAACTCAGGGACATGGGGCCGCCCCTCTACTCTTCTCCACCTAAATACCAGGCTTAGTCCTATGCGCAGGGCTAGGTCACAAGTCCCTCAACCTTTGCCACTTGAACTAAGCCGGGGGAGCCTATTCCTTGCTTATATTAACATTTCGGTGTATTTTTTTTTATCACGTCATGAACACATTAAAGATGAAAGAACAAGAACAACATTTTACTAAAGTAATAATACTCACAAGATTAAATTAAAGTAATAATACTCACAAGATTAAATATCGAATAAACATCTCAATAGTTGATGGATCTTTTGCGTCGCAATCAAAAAAGCCAGCTTGATATATGTGCACTTTAGATATTCCCAATGTATACCAACACTCATAAGTTTTGTTTACCTGAAAAAAGATGGGTAGGCAACAGGATGAAGATACTTGATTTTGAAATAAAATGAACAGGATTAAACTGATTCTTCCTCAAACAACCATTAATTGGGAGAGTATGCTTCACACAATACAACAGATATATCTATTGACTATATGATAACATAAAATTTAACAAATTCTGGGAATTTCACCATTTCAGCGAGTAGGAAGAACTTATAAGCAACTGAACGCTTAACCTCCTTACAATCTAGGATCAACTTTTTGATGTAGCAATAGACATAAACATATACATCAAAATACAGACAAAAATTACTCATGTTGATCAAGGGATCCTTTTCAGATAAATAATCCTGTACAGAATTCCTAGAAACTGCTATTAATTTTAGAATTCATTGCCCTTACATGATATAAAATCAATTGTTTGACAGCTTTATCTGGAAAATAGGGCATGCAACATTTAGTTCATTTAGAAAGTGAAAAGAGAAAATTAAGGTTATGGTTCTGCTAGAGTTAAATACACTTGCAGAAGGGAACACCCCAGGTATAAATTTGATAGAGAAAACATGTCATCAATCTAGGAGTAAGGACCATCCCAGAGTAATACAAGGCATAAACAGAAGTTATACCAATTAACCGGGATAAATTTCATGCTAAGAAGTTCGTCTATAAGTAAATCAATGTTTCTCTTGGACCCTTACACAATAGTGAGTATACAATGTCCAGTAACTACCTCGAATTTATCCTTTGTCAACCATGCACCAGAGAAGTTTGGTCTACAATCAGATGGAAGGGCCTCATTAGGTGCCTCTGCCAGTGCAGATCGTGCCTGACCTGAATGATCCATGTATTCGACCTGTTATTCCAAATGCATAAGCAAGCAATTGAGTGGTTTCTGCACAATCAGTAAGAAAGTATCCATCTCCGTATCAACCAAAAGGAAACCCAAAACTAAAACAAAACAAAATAGTCAAGAAAAGGAAAAAAATAAGAAGATGCAGCAACTCTCAAAAGTATTTCTAATTCGGTTCATTCTCCAGGATACACATTCTCTTTTCGGATAACTCATTCTCCGTGATAAGCATGTAAGGATGTATTTTGTTCTTGAGAAATGCATAAGCAAGGTGTTTTTGTAAACAATCAATATCTCTTTGCCACCACCGCCAACCCCACCCCAAAAAAAGAAGACA
This sequence comes from Solanum piurae, assembly GCA_029582685.1. Classification (NCBI taxonomy): domain Eukaryota; kingdom Viridiplantae; phylum Streptophyta; class Magnoliopsida; order Solanales; family Solanaceae; genus Solanum; species Solanum piurae. Next base: position 25,354 of record JAJOOO010003225.1, read on the forward strand.
ATAAATACCAAAATGATCCACAAAAATGAAAT
>JAJOOO010003226.1:0-20432 GCA_029582685.1 Solanum piurae
GAGGTCTACTCGGTCATCTGTCAGGACCTGCATGCATGAATGCAGCGCCCCCAAGGCAATGGGGCGTCAGTACAAAATAATGTACAGAGTATGAAAGGCAATAGACTATGAGGAGGTATCCTGATATACTGGAATAATCTGATAAATAAATCAAGGATAAGATAAGTGTATTGACCTACTCCTAAATCTAAACTTATCAAAAATAATAAAACAACAATCTAACCAAGCTCCCATAACCTCGACATGTACAAACAACACACAAGACCACCTACACAGGCACCCATAAGCCCAGAAGGTGCCAATCAACCTATATACCCCTATCGGTAGTACCCTAGCCTCGTAGGCAATCACATAGCCCTCTTAGGCATTAATATAGCCCCGTAGGCAGCACATATCCCTCTTAGGCATCAACATAGCTTATAGACAACTCATAGCCCTCTTAGCCAACAACATGGCCCTATAGGAAGCACATAGCCTTCTTAGGCATCAATATAGCCCTGTAGGCAACTCATATCCCTTTTAGGCATCCATATAGCCCTGTAGGCAGGACATTACCCTTCTAGGCATAGATCACATTCATGCAGCTAACCACAATAACCCCAAGGGCAACAATAACAATCCAATCACTAAAAGCGAGCAATTTAGTTATAAGCAACCTATACAAATAGCCTCTAAGTCGTGTCCAACACAGGGACACTACTAACTGAATAAGAATCCCGGCAAGGGAGGATTATATCAACTTGAGAAGACAACAATCAACAATAATGGCTACAGGTGTAACAAGGATAACAACCCAATTATATTGCTCCTAAGCTTTAAGGAAACATGTCGTAAGTAGGGAATAGCCTTAACATACCTTTCCAATGAACGCTCGAAAGACTGTAGTTCCTTCACGAAAGTTGTTCCTTATGTCCTAAGCTTCGCAAACACTATATATACACAACTGGTACGCACCTATAAACAGTTCATAATTAATCTTAAATCGGCAGATTTGCCATATTGCCCCAACTTGTCGAAACGTCCGCAGAAATTTATAAAAACAACCATAAAAGGGTTCCGAGATGATTACCTTAATTAACCAAGTGTAAACCTTGAAGAAACACCAATAACTACAAATTTATATCTTCAAAAACCAGCTCCAAACGCAGCTAATAGAAGGGAAAAATGATTGCCACGTGTAGGGAATACGTTTCTAGGCACGGGGGCAATGATTAATGGTAGAAATCATCAAAAACTAACCTTTATCATGCTAGAACTCCATAGGAACCCTCTCTAAGCTTTCTCTCTGGTTTTGGAACTGAAATTAAATGTTTTCATGGCTTAAAACGTTACATAAGCCGACATACCATATTTTTTACCCGACCCGGATCCGATCCGGATTCTGCCCCGGCAGTCCCTAGTAAAACCCTCATAACTTTTTACTCTGATGTCGGTTTGATACGGAGTTTTGTGCGTTGCAAACTAGACTCGTAGGCCTTCTATTTAATGGGTGATAGGCCTTCTAACTCTTTATATATTGGGAGAAAACATCCAAGACATTTGACCCAAATTTTAGATAAATCTTTAAAAAGGAACCTGCGATAACTTTCGCCAACTTTTATTTTGCCACTTACTTAGCTTCAAAACTTGAGATACAACCCTTGAACACTTAAAATATGACATACCACATCATTTTTAATTTATTACTCACCCTCTTTGTCTTTCCACGAAGATACGAGTTAATTTAGACGTTTTGAAAAGTCGGGGTGTTACACAACACTGGTATCAATTTGTTCAAACCAAAATAGACATTATGCATGGACTTGTATTTGCACTCCCTTTATGAGGTGCTTGATCTAAATGGGAGTGATATGTCATATAGAACTCCCACACTAATGTAGGGAAGTAAGAGCATGCAGGGGTGAGGACCCCATCCCAAATGCTCTCCTCATATTTGATGGTTATAATAGGAAATTCCTTATTGAATGAATCAATGTCTACCACATCTTCATCTATAATGACATGTTTGTGCCAAAAGCGTATGTATTGAGACTCCATTCCAGCTGTCCCAAAGCATAGTTGATGTGTCAATTGGTCGATCCGCTGCTCAGACATCTAATATTCCCCAATGGATAGAAGGTGTTGTTCATCTGTCAAAACACATGATCCTGCAAGAAGGGGTGATGTCACGATCCAAAGTACACCTTAGTCGTAACATGGCGTATAGGACCCCACGAGACCCTATACAAGCCACTTAGCATACATACATCATACAAGATAATAGAATTTAAAGAATTCAAAAGACACTTTTATATTATGAAGAATTTGACAAAAGTGAAAGTCTAACATAAGTCTCAAATCCATCTAGTACATCATAAGGAAAGTGATTGGGACATAACCCATACATAACATACAAGTTTGAAAGGAAAGACATAAATCAATAAAGAGTCTCGGTCCTCGCAACATGAGGACTCACCAATCTTCAAAGCTCAAGAGGATCAACTAGCCAAGATTGTACAGAATGGAAGCTTTGGACCCTACATTAGTGAAACAATGTAGGCATAAGTATGCATTAGACATGGGATGTACTAAGTATGATAGCAATGCATAAGAGTTATGAAATCATTCTAAAAGGGACTTTACATGACATGCAATAACCAAGCTAAATCATAAAATAACATGTTAGAAGATATAATTCGTAATCATGGCCAATGCAAGCTAAGCATCTTTAAAGCACATTTGAGATACTTCTAGAAGTAACCTTAGTTCATTATTGTGGGAAGTTTTCCATTTACCGACAAAGACCATTGAGGTAACATGGGAACAACAAAAGAGTAAACTATGAGGAACTAAATACCTCAGGCTAAAGTAGGAATGAAGGGAAAGAGATGAGGATAACATGACATTATATCGGCCTCGGCCTCCCAAGTATCACCCTCAACTAATTGATTCATCTGAAGAACCTTTACGGAAGCAACTTCTTTGTCTTTCAACTTCCAAACTTGCCGGTCCAAAATCTCAACCGGAACTTCTTCATAAGAAAGACTATCATTTATACCAAGAATCTCCAATGGTACTATAGATGTCAGATCACCGACACATTTCTTCAACATGGAAAACCAGATGCACCGATGCCAAGTCATTAGGCAAATTAAGTTCATAAGCAACTTTACCAATACACCTCAAATAATGATATGGGCCCACATAACGGGGACTAAGCTTCCCTTTCTTCCCAAATCTCATTACACCGTTCATGGGTGAAATTTTCAAATAGACCCAATTCTCTACATTAAATTCAAGATCGATTCTTCGAACACCGGCATAGGACTTTTCTCGACTTAGAGCCATTTTTAATCTTTTTCTAATAAGCCGAACTCTCTCCATAGACTCATGTACCAATTCGGGACCTATCAAAGGAACTTCATCCACTTCAAGCCAACCAATAGGAGATCTACACCTCTTACCATATATAGCCTTAAATGGAGCCATAGAAGTCAATTACACAAGCTCTCAACATATCTTCCAAAGTTTTGATAGTACGCTCTACTTGCCCATCAGTTTGAGGATGAAAGGCCATACTAAGCTTAACACGAGTACCAAGCCTCTTTTAGAAGGATTTCCAAAACCGAGAAGTGAATTGGGTACCATAGTCGGAGATAATGGATAAGGTCACTCCATACAACCTAAACATCTCCCTTAGATAAAACTTAGCATACTCTTCCACCGAATAAGAAACCTTGACGGGAATGAAATGTGTCAATTTTGTCATACTATCTATTATAACCCAAATCGAGTCATGTTGTCACTGGGTGCGGGGCAAACTAACAATGAAGTCCATATTCAAATCTTTCCACTTTCAAGTAGGAATACTGATATATTGAGACAAACCTCCCGGCTTTTTATGCTCAACTTTCACTTGTTGACAATTAAGACACTTAGACACAATTTCGGCAATATCTTTCTTCATCTTATTTCACTAATAGACCTCCCGCAAGTCACGGTACATTTTGGTGGTTCTCGGGTGAATGGAATATCGAGAAATATGGGATTTTAATAAAAAATTGTCCCTCAAGTCATCTACATTGGGAACACACAAATGACCTTACTATCGAAGCACTTTATCTCCCCCTTGGGAGAAAGCATCAACAAACTTTTTAAGCCCCACTTCTTTTAACCCAATCAATATCGGGTCAAGACCTTGCTTTGCTTTCACTTCCGACACAAAAGACATTTTTGAACCATTATGAACCATAACACCACCTTTGGTGGAGTCAATCAACTAAACACCCAATCAGGCCAATCTATGAACATCACAAACCAACTCTTTCTTATCTTCCTTGAGGTGAGCAACACTACCCATGGATAGCCAACTAAGAGCATCCGCCACTACATTCACTTTGTCGGGGTAATAAAAGACACTAATGTCGTAATCTTTTAGTAACTCAAGCCATCTGCTTTGGCAAAGATTTAGATCCTTCTATTTGAACACATATTGCAAACTTTTGTGGTCGGTGAAGACATCAACATGGACACTATATAAATAAATGCCTACAAATATTTAAAGCAAACACAAATGCCGCTAGATCTTAGCCATGGGTAGGATAGTTCTTTTCACGAATCTTAAGTTTCCTTGAAGCATAGGCAATGACTTTCCCATTTTGCATAAGGACACATCCTAGCCTGATTATGAAAGCATCACAATAAATGACAAACCAATCAGATCCTTCCGGTAAAGTCAACACCGGAGTGGGGTAAGTCTATCCTTCAATTCCTAAAAATTCTTTTCACAGGCTTCCAACCATAAGAATTTGACTTTCTTTTAGGTCAGTGCCTTCAATGGAGAGGCAATCAAAGAAAACCCTTCCACAAACCTTCTATAGTAACCAAATAAACCCAAGACACTTTGAATATCCGAAGGGGATAGAGGTCTAGGCCAACTCTTAACCACATTTGTCTCCATAGGATCTACCTCAATACCCTTTCCGGAAATAATGTGACCAAGAAAAGCCACATATATTAACCAAAACTTGCATTTACTAAACTTTGCAAAGAGTTGTTAGTCATTGAGGACTTGCAACACAATCCTTATATGATCGGTATGCTCATGTTCACTCCTTGAATAGATCAAGATATCGTTAATAAACACAATCACGAACATATCAAGGTATTGTCAGAACACCCTATTCATTAAATCCATAAATGTGGTTAGAGCATTAGTCAACCCGAATGAAATAACCAAAACTTATACTGACCATATCGAGTCTGAAAATATGTCTTCAAAATGTCATCTTCCTTCACCTTCATTTGGTGATAACCTAACCGGAGGTCAATCTTAGAGAAGTAACTTGCCCCTTGAAGTTTATCAGACAAGTCATCTATCATTGGAAGAGGATACTTATTCTTAATGTTACCCTTGTTCAACTGACGGTAGTCGATGCACATGTGAAGTGAACCATCTTTCTTTCGAACAAACAAAACTGTAGCACCTTATGGAGAGATACTTGGTCGGATGAAACCCTTATCCAATAAATCTATCAATTGCTCTTTTAATTCTGTAAGTTCTGTCAGAGCCTTTCAATAAAGAGGAATAGATATAGGTTGCGTATCTGGAAGTAGGTCAATCCCGAAGTCTATTTCACTTTTGGGAGGAACACCAGGTAGATCATCGGTAAACACTTCCAGAAACTCATTAACAATGGGGACTGACTCAAGAGTAGGAGTTTTGGAATCTGTATCCCTCACCCTAACTAGATGGTATATGCAACCCTTAGAAATCATTTTTTAGCTTTAAGACAAGAAACAAACTGAACTTTTGGAATAGAATTTCCCCATTTCCACTCCAGGATAGGCTCATTTGGAAACTAAAACTTGATCACTCGGGTTCTACAATCAATAGAAGCATAACAAGAATGCAACCAATCCATACCAACAATAATATCAAAATCTAACATAACAAGCTCTACAAGATCAACATGAGTGACTCTATGGGATACGGAGACATGAAAATTTCTATAGACTCTCTTAGCCATAATAGATTCACCAATAGGAGTAGACAGAAAAAGAATCTAACAACACATCCGGAGAGATGTCAAACCTCATAGCCAAATATGGCGTCACAAAAGACAAGGTATCACCGATATCAAGTAAGTGATAAACATCAATATGAAAGACTTTGAACATATCGGTAACTACATCGGGAGAACTCTCTTGCTCATGACGAGTTTGGAGTGCATACAATCTGTTTTGCTTCTGCTTTTCATTAGAACCTGAAGAAGGGTGAGGTTGAGCCTGTCGACAATTATCTCCTTCATTATTAGCAATTGAGGGACAATCCCTTATATTATGATCCATATTGCCACAACCAAAGCATGCATTAGAACTGGCTAGACATTTACCCTCATGCTTCCTTCCACATCTAGCACAAGTAGACAACGAAGATCCACCACCATTTCCTCCTTGAGGCTTAGGATTAGACACCCTATCTTTGTTGAATTTAGGACCTGGAGCATTAGAGGAACCTTAACTGGAAAACCTTTGTCAAAACTTAGAACGACCATGTCCATCAGACCTCGAACGTAAAAAGTCACCATCACCGATCCTTGCCTTTTTTGCCTCTCTAGATTTCTCATTAAGTTTTTATTCTTCTGTTTGTTGAGCATGCACCATAAGGAGAGAAATGTCCATATCATTGATGATCATGGTGTTACGATATTCTTTGACTACCATTTTATACACTCCCAAAACAAACTTACTCATCTTGCCCTAGGATCGGCAACCATAGTTGGAGCATATTTAGATAGTTCTGTGAATTTCAAGGCAAAATCTTTCACACTCATGTTTCCTTGGTAAAGGGTAATAAATTCAATTTCCTTTGCCTCTCTCATCTCAAGGTGAAAGAACTTATCAAGGAAAGCGACCTTAAACTTTTGCCAATCAAGATGACCCACATCAACCACCATTTTTTCTTTCCATTGGTTAAAACAAACTTGAGCAACACCCTTAAGTTGATAAGCGGCTAATTCTGCATTTTCAACCGGCGTCACTCCCATGATCATCAACACATTATACGCATCATCAATGAATTCTTGAGGATCTTCCTCAACCTTGGAACCGTAAACTTCGGAGGATTCATTCTAGTGAAATCCCTCACTCTAGTTTCTGTCATAGTCACATTAAGGTTCACGAGGACCACAATCTCCCTATTGGCTTGAGCCGTAATGGCTTGGGCCAATACTTGAAAAACACCCATAAACTCCGTATTAGTCACTTGTTTGGCCAAATGGTCGGCCAGAACTTGAGGATCTTGAAAATCTTCTCGTTCCATGTTCTCATTCACATTCCTCCAAACATATGCTCTTCGAGGGGCCATATCCTGAAAAGTATCGCTTATGAATTAAGATAGAGACATATAGAGTACACTCTATCACACGACTTTAGAATAATGAAAGAAATGGAGTTTCCTAAACATATTATAGCTTCTTATTGATAAATGTGGCGCGCTTCACATTCATGACCAAGACTCTACTCGATGTGGCTTAGAGACTTCCTTGGACCTTCTAAACTTTGTGCTCTGATTACAAAGTATGTCACGACCCAAAGTACACCATTGTCATAACATAGCATATACGACCCCGCGAGACCTTATACAAGCCACTTAGCATGCATCATACGAGATAATAAAATATAAAGAATCCAAAAGACAGTTTTATATCATGAAGAATTTGAAAAAAGTGGAAGTCTAACATAAGTCTCAAATCCATCTAGTACATCATAAGAAAAGTGATTGGAACGTAACCCATACATCACATACAAGTATGAAAGGAAATAAATAAAGCAATAAAGAGTCTCGGTTCTCAGAACATGAGGACTCACCAATCTTCAAAGGTCAAAAGGATCAACTAGCCACGAGTGTGCAAAATGGAAGCACATTAGTGAAACAATGTAGACACAAGTATGCTTTAGTACAAGGAATGTAGAAGTTGAAGAAAGAAAAATTTCCACAAAAGAAGAAAAACTCTTCAAACAAAAAGGAGAAATTTCAAAAGATGATGAGAAGGGGAAAAGCTCAGACAAACAAAGTTTCAACAGAAGTCAAAAAGTACAAAAGAAAGGGACAACGAAGAGGATCAAATGCTAAAAGCATAACAAATGTTGAAAGCACAAATTTAGTGTTATGCTCAAGAAATGATTAGGTCACTTTTATCCCAAATGACTATCATACCCATCCCTATGCCTACATTACAAGAAAATTCCAAGCCCTACATGATTTCAGTTCAAATGTTCTCATATTAGTGGAGATTTACATGAAGGCCAAGCCTATGGTATCACAATTGCATGCATTGAATATTTTTCTGAGTGTGAATGAATTTTGTTAAATGTCCTCAAATCCAAACACCTTAAATATGTGCAAATTGGGACTTTCTTTGTGGTGAGGGAACTTGAAACATGATGTTAGGTCTATTTCAAAGCCTTTGTTTGTAGCAAGAGAGATTAGATAAAGATTATGAATGTTCTAAAACTAGGTGATCAAGAGTGAGCATTATTTGAAAGTGGACCGGTGACCCAAGAGGACTACTCGAGTTGGGAAAGATAGTGACTATTGACCATCTAGTGGACAACTACATTAACTAGGGTACCCCGATAAACAATTTGGATATCGAATGACTGCGGCCCGCATAATCCTTTAAGTAAGAAATAAAAAATGTCAAATGAAGGAAATTATGTGATGATGCAATGCCAACTTACATACAATTAAACAAATAATGAATAAATAATAAGTACAACATACAAATAATCAACTAAATATACAAGATATAATATAAAACATAATAAAAAAATAGTCTCCTCAATTTGAAAAAATGAACTCATAATGGTTAGAACCTCTACATTCCCAACGGAGTCGTCATTCTGTTGATAAGCTTTGAGTCACCGCGACGTTCCACCCTCTCAAAGGATGTCAACAGTGATGATTTTGAACCATAATGAACAACGACACCACCCTCATTAGAATCAACCAATGAAACACCCAATCAGGCCAAACTATGAACATCGTAAACTAACTCCTTCTTATCATCCTCAACATGAGCAACACTCCCCATCGACAACTGACTAAGAGCATCGCCACCACATTTGCCTTTAAAAGATGATATAGGACACTCATGTTGTAATCCTTTAACAAATCAAGAAATCATTTTTGGCGAAGATTCAAATCCTTTTGAGTGAACACATACTTCAAACTCTTGCGGTGGGTAAACACATCTACATAAACCCCATACAAGTAGTGTCTCAAAATATTGAGAGAAAACACCACCCCAGCTAACTCTAAATCATGTGCCAGATAATTTTTTTCATGCGCTTTCAATGGCCTTGAAGCATAAGCAATAAATTTCACATGTTGCATCAAAACACAACCAAGACCAATTCCTGATGCATCACAATAAATCATAAAACCATCTGATCCTTCCAGTAATGTCAAAATAGGGGCTGAAGTGAGTCTATCCTTCAAATCTTGGAAACTCTTCTCACAAGCTTCATGTCACACTCCAAATTCAAGGGGCGCAACTGGCACCTAATGCCAAAACTTGGGTCTGAGCCGACCCTGCTTAGCCATTTTGTAATGGCACAGAGAAGCCACACATAGTTAAGAAAACAAATAAGTATATCTCAGCTTAAAAGTATGCCCTTGGCCGGCAAGGCCCCTGTCAGCAACCCTATAAGGAATATAACTACCCCCACAGTTCATATAAAAAAGCCAACTAGCACATAAATCCCGTTTGGGCTGTCGAGGTCACCATGATATCTAGGAAAATTTAAATGCTATACGGGTTGTCAAAGCCACCATTATCTCTATACAAAAACGAAGAAATACTATGTATCAAGACAATAAAACAAACCATCACCAAACTTCGGCAAACCAACAAAAAAGGCCAATATAGATAATAACGTGGCCATACAACCCGACACACTAGTCTGCAGGCCTCTAAGAGTATTGAATCATGGTCGGGACAGGACCCCGATATAACCAAAAAACTATATACAACAAATCCAACAAACCTTTAAACTCTAGCAGCTCCACAGAAAAAGGGCTAGCCAACCTACTAGAACTCAACCGTGCTGCTAGGGAGGTCTATCAAGTTGTCTATCGGGACCTGCAAGCATGAATGCAACACCCCCCCAGCAATGGGGCGTCAATAGAAAATAATGTACCGAGTATGAAAGATGATAGACTAAATATGCAAGTATCATAATATACCAAAAGCAATCAGGTAAGGAAATCAATATTTAGATAAGCATGCTAACCCACTACTACATCTAAACATACAAAATAATCAAACAACAACCTAACCAAGCCCGCATAAGCTCGGCAGGTACAAACAACATACCACTTACCTAGGCCCCCATAAGCCCTGAAGGTGCTAATCAATCTACATGCCCATATCAGTAGCCCCTTGTCTTTGTAAGAAGTCACATAGCCCTTTTAGGCAATGATATAGCCCCGTAGGCAGCACATAGACCTCTTAGGCAACAACATAGCCCCTTAGGCAACATATAGCCCTCTTTGGCGTCAAAATAGCCCCGTAGGTAACACATAACACTCTTTGGCATCAATATAGCCCTGTAGGCAACACATAGCCCTATTAGGCAATAACATAGTCCTATTTACCAACATCATAGCCCCCACAGGCAGTTTATATCTCAGCAGCTAACCACAATAGCCCCAAGGGTGATAACAAACAATTCAATAGGCTAAAGGCGAGAAATTTAGCTATAAATAATATATATGAATAGTCTTCTAGTCGTTCCTAACTTAAGGCCATTCCTAACAGATTATGAGCCCTTAAAATGAGGGTTTATAACCACTCAATCAGCCAACCACTCACAGTTATATCTACAAGATCACCAACGTTGACAACCTTATTATATCACTCCCAAGTTTTAAGGAAACATGTCGAACGAAGGTAATAGCCTTAACATACCTTTTCCCTTATAGTTTATGATGAATAATACCTCTGTCCGCACCACTACAATACTAAAAATAGTAAAATCAATCAATAATTAAGGAAAAGAATTACTATGACAATACGACAATCGATACAGATTCCTATCGTAAATTACTATCCGAGACCTAAGGTATCCATAAACTGATAAAAGATGGTTCCTACCTTTCTTTACATGCCAAAAACACTCGAATAAACTCAATCCATTGAAAAACCCCTGCTGCCACAACCTCTACGAAGCTACACTGCACAATTCACCATGAAAACCATACCAAAATGACGTGCTCGCGACGTAGGGTAATTTTTTATAAAGAGCCAAGAAGAGATCATGGACACACAAAGATGATTTGAGGAGAAATTCTCCAATTTTTCTGGGTTTTTTTACGAGCATGAATGAAAAATAATGAAGAAGATGCTACCTTATAAGGTTCCATCGACCTAGGGGACCCACTAGCCGCCTCTACTGCGCATTCGGTACAAAAAAGGTGAATATTTCTCTATTCTGATGTCATATGAATGAACAGTTTAATGCATTGGAAACTAAACTCGTAAACCTACGATTTGATAAATTGTGGGACCTTTAAGTCTTCTTATATTGGGAGAAAACCTCCAAGACATTTGCACCAAATTTTAGAGATATCTTTAAAAGGAACTTGGGATAACTTTAGCCAACTTTTATTACAAAACTCTCTTAACTTCAAAAATTAAGTTGGGACTCTTGAGAACTTAAAATGTGACTCACATCATTACTTATATATTAATCACTCTTCGTCTTGCCATGAAGATACGAGTTAAGTTAGAGTTCCGAAAAGTGGGGGTGTTACATCCCCCCCTTAAAAATATTCATCCTCGAATGAAAAATCTAAGCCATGCGGTTAAGTCCTTAGTAGTTACCAAAATTTTGGCAGAGTGCCCTCTATAACCGTGAATATCCAGTAACCTAAAATGCAGAAGATTCCAACTGAAGCACCTCAAATGACTATACAAACAGCTAAGCACCACAATAATAGTACGAGCAAAATACAACAACAACAACAACAACAATAATAATAATAATAATATGCAACAATAAAAAGACTAAATAGGTATCCTACCTCACTGTGCTAATCAAAATTGATATTTTTACCACTGTGGGATCTAAAACAACTGAGGATATCTGGATCTCATGCCATCCTCGGCTTCCCATGTCACCTCTTCCCTATTTTTGTTTCTCCATAATACTTTAACAGAAGCCACGTTTTTGTCCTCAACCTTTGGACCTGGAAATCTAATATTGCAACTAGAGTTTCCTCATAGGACAACTCCTTTGTGATCTTAACATCCTCAACAGGGACAACCCGAGAAGGGTCTCCTATGCACTTTTGTAGCATCGATATATGAAAGACCAGATGAATCGTTCTAGCCCCGATGGAAAATCTAACTCATAAGCCACTTGTCCTACCCTCCGAACGATCCGATATGTCCCAATGAATCTTGGAATAAGCTTGCTCTTCTTTCCAAACCTCGTAACACCAAGAATATCCAATCATCAACTACAAACTCTAAATCTCTTCGCCACATATCTGAGTATGAGTTTTGGCAACTTTGAGTAGTCAATAAACGTTCTCGGATGAGCTTAACTAGCTCCATTGTCTGTTGTACCAAGTCTGGTCTAACCAACCCTGACTCACCTACCTTAAACCAACCAATAGGGGATCTGCATTTCCGACCGTACAAAGCCTCATAAGATTCCATCTTGATGCTAGAATGATAACTATTGTTATATGCAAACTCAATAAGAGGTAAGTGGTCATCCCAACTTCCATTGAAGTCCAGCATACATGCCCGTAGCATGTCCTCAAGTGTTAAAATGGTGCGTTCAGCTTGGCCATCTATTTGAGGGTGAAAGGTTGTACTGAGATTAACTCGGGTCCCTAATTCTATCTGGAAAGACTTCCAGAAGTTAGTAGTAAATTGTGCTCCTCTATCTGAGATAATAGATATTGGGACGTCGTGCAACCTAACAATATCTTGGATGTAAAGCCCTGCATAGTCTTCAGCTGTGAAAGTAGTCTTGACCAGTAAGAAGTGGGTTGATTTTGTAAACCTATCAACAATTACCCAAATAGAGTCGAACTTACGCCGCGATTGAGGTAACCCAGTAATAAATTCCATATTAATTGCCTCCCACTTCCATAAAGGAATGTCTATCTCCTGGACTAGCCCAACGGGCTTCTAGTGCTCAACATTCACCTATTGGCAGTTAGGATAGTGTGCCACAAACTCAACAACATCCTTCTTCATCCCGTACCACCAATAAATATCTTTAATATCATGGTACATCTTCATCGATCCTGGGTGAATAGAATACTGAGAATGATGTGCCTCTGCCATAATCTATTGTCGAAGCCCTACCACATTTGGAACACACAATCAACCTCTATATCTAAGGACTCCATCTCCTGCTGTATCAAAGGCTAACGACTCCTTGTCATGAACTTTGCCTCTGAGATGCTCTAAGTAGGGATCCTCATATTGTCATGCCTTCACTTCCACGATAAAAAATGATATAATTTTGTTCTGAACTCTAACTCGACTATCACTTTCCTCTACTAATCTGAATCCCAAGTTGGCTAATTGATGAAATGCTTGAGCTAATTCATGCCTCTCAATACCTAAATATGATAAACTTCCCATTGATCTACGACTGAGGGCATCAGCTACCACATTTGCCTTCCTTGGATGATATAAAATTTCTACGTCGTAGTCTTTCAGTAACTTAAGGCATCAACATTTTTGAAGATTCAATTCCTTCAGTCTGAAGATATACCGAAGACGCTTATGATCAGTGAAAATTTCCACATGAATGCCATATAGATAGTGTCTCCATATCTTCAGTGCATGCACAACTGCAACCAACTCTAAATCGTGAGTTGGGTAGTTCTTCTAATGCTTCATCAACTGTCTTGAAGCATAACTGATCACCTTACCATGTTACAATAGTACACATCCTAACCCAATACTAGAAGCATCACAGTACATTGCATTTACCTCTGAACCCTTTAGCAAGGCTAGGACTGGTGTTGATGTCAAGCTGTCCTTCAGCTCCTAGAAACTATGCTCGCAAGCCTCAGTCCAGTGAAACTTAACTGCTTTTTGAGTCAGCTTTGTTAGTGGTGCTGAAAGTGAAGAAAACCTCTCGACAAACCTTCTGTAGTACCCAACTAACCCTAAGAAACTACGAAACTCTGTCGGAGTTGTGGGTCTAGGCCAAGTCTTCATGACCTCAATCTTCTGTGTGTCAACCATAATTCTCGCATCTGATACAATATGGCCTAACAAAGCCACAAAGCTCAACCAGAACTCACACTTAGAGAACTATGCGTAAATTTCCTGCTCTCGAAGAACCTGAAGGACTGCTCGCAAATGATCTGCATGCTCAGCTTTTGAATGTGAATACACCAAAATATGATCAATAAATACAATCACAAACATGTCTTAATACGGCTTGAATATGGTATTCATCAAGTTCATAAACATTGTCGGGGCATTGGTCAATCCAAAAGATATCACCAAAAACTTAAAAAGCCCATATCTAGTTCTAAAAGCTGTCTTCAGAATATCTTTCTCCCGAACTCGTACCTGATGGTACCCCGATCTCAAATCAATCTTTGAGAATTACTCAGCACCTTGTAATTGATCAAACAAGTCATCAATCCTCATAAATGGATACCTATTCTTTATTGTAGCATTATTTAGTTGTCGATAATCGATACACATCCTCAGTGAGCCATCTTTTTTTCTCATAAATAATATTGTTGCACCCCATGGTGAAGCACTGGGCCTAATAAAGGCTTTATCCAACAAATATTTCAGTTGATCCTTCAATTCCTTCAGCTCAGCAGGAGCCATTCTATAAGGAGGGATATATGTGGGTTATGTACCTAATAGCATATCGATAGCAAAATCAATTTTCCGTTAGCGGGATGCCAGGAAGATCATCTGGAAATACATCTGAAAACTCATTAACCACCGAAATAGATGATAGAATTGGTGGTTCTACATCCATATCCCAAACTCGAACAAGATGATAAATGCAACCCTTAGTAATCATCCTTCTTGCCTTAAGATAGGAAATAAACCTACCTTTCGGCGTTGCTATATTACCTTTTCATTCTCGCACTACCTCTCCTGGAAAGTAAAATCTAAAAATCTTTGTCCAACACTCAACATTAGCATAATAAGATGCTAGCCAATCCATACTCATAATGACGTCGAAATCGACCATCTCTAACTCTACCAGATCTACAGAGGTTTGACGGTCGATATTTCTACTATGCAATCTCGGTATACTCGATTGGTAATAATAGACTCACCAACTAGTGTAGACATAATGAAGGGTCGATGTAATGACTCTACTTCTATACACAACTTCTCCGCAATAAATGAAGTAACATAGGATAGGGTAGAGCCTGGATCTATCAAAGCATAAGCACAATGAAAACTGTTACAAGCTAATTGGCTATCCAGCTGACTGGAAAAATAGGAGGAAATCTAGTTTTAACAACTCAAAGGCAAGTCCATCCAACTCTCATTCTGGAGGGCATGGAAATCATGGATATGGAATTTTTGGGGATCAGACTAGACATCACCTAGCAAACAATATTTCAAAAGTTCATCCAGATCAAACTCAAGTGGCAACTACCAGTCATGAGGTGAATAATTATTTTGTTACCAATGGAAAGGCATTCACTGATGGAGAATACAAGCAAATAATGAACATGCTAGGCAAATATGACAAGGACATGAAGCAGGCCAACTTGACAGGTATGTATAATTGTTTTTCAACAAATGCTAGCTCACATAGCTGGATAATAGATTCAGGGGCTTCTCATCATATAACAGTAGATAAACACTTGTTAACAAACAGTAGATGCACAACTGATTATCATCATAACAAGGTGAACTTACCTACAGGTGATAAGATCACTATATCACACATAGGAGATATATCTCTGTTTAATAATGAAAGTGTCAAGGATGTGCTATGTGTTCCTAATTTTAAGTTTAACTTATTGTCAGTGTCACAAATAACCAGGGAACTTTCATGTTTTGTTTCCTTTTACCCTGACTTCTGTGTCTTCCAGGACCTTTACAGTGGCAGGGTAAAGGGGTTTGGTAGGGAGGAAGGAAGTTTATACATAATCAGAAATGAACCTGCATACAAAACAATTATGGAACTCAAAACAATTAGAAAATAGTTGCAGGTGTATTACTGCAGGACTGTGGCCTATGGCATAAAAGACTTGGCCATCCTTCTTCTCATATTTTGAAATGCTTAGATTTACTGCATAGTAATAAGGATGTTGAACTATTGAATAGTTGTTCAATCTGCCCTCTAGCTAAGCAGACTAGATTGTCATTTCCTATTAGTAATTCCAAAGCATCTATGCCATTTGAAATTGTACACATGGACCTATGGGGACCATATAAGATTCCCACATTTGATAAGAAATAGTACTTCCTGACAATTGTTGATAATTATAGCAGATATACATGGATTCATTTACTGCAGCTTAAATCTGAAACTATTGTAGCCATAAAGAATTTCTTCTTAATGATTAAGAATCAATTTGGTCACATCATAAAGACAGTAAGGCCAGATAATGAGACATAGTTCTTCAACTCCCCGTGCAAGGAGTTGTTCCTGAATTTAGGCATCTCACATCAGAGAAGTTATCCTCACACACCAAAGTTAAATGGTGTGGTAGAGAGGAAACACAAACATACTTTAAACGTAGCTAGGGCAATCAGATTCCAGTCTTGCATGCCCCTCAGATATTGGGGCCTTTGTGTCAAAGCAGAAGTATATCTCATCAACAGATTACCATCATCAACCCTTAATGGTGGCAAGAGTCCATATGAGATGATGTTCTCAAAATCTCTCAAACTTGGTCATTTAAGAGTCATATGATGTCTTGGCTATGCATCAGCTATTCCAAGAAATGACAAGTTCTCAGAAAGGACAAATTTTGATGCCCTGATGGGGTACTCATAAACACAAAAGGGATACTTGCACTACAAGAAAATGTACATACGACGACATTAATTTGGTGACATTTGAAACCACTGTCGGAAAATAAAAAATTTCACGATATTTAAGAACAAAATGTCATAAAACAATGACATTTGATGTCAAATGTCGTAAAAATAATGACATTTGGTATCAAATATCGTAAAAATAATGACATTTGGTCCAAAATGACACTATGACAATGACATTTATTGAAAAATGTCGTTGTTTTTAGCGACATTTAGCGAAAATATCATTTAAATGATGACATTTGCTACAAATGTCGAATATAATATGACATCTATTACGAAATGCCATTGGTTTTAGTGACATTTAGAAAAAATATCGCTTAAATAGTGACATTTAATATAAATGAGAATATATTATGACATTTGTTGTAAAATGTCATTGATTTTAGCGACTTTTAGCAAAAATGTTGCTAAAATAGCGACATTTAATACAAATGTCGAATATATTATGACATTTATTGCAAAATGTCATTGATTCGATTGACATATAGTGAAAATGTCGCTAAAACAGGGACATTTTTATACAAATATCAAATATATTATGTCATATGTTGAAAAATGTCATTGATTTTTATGACATATGATGAAAAGTACTGTTAAATCCAGGGGTGGACCCACGTGGGTTCGTGAACCCCTTCGGTAAAAAATTACACGGTAGATATAAGGTAAATTTTCTGTATTTCTGTAGATATATATATTTTGAACCACCTCAATAACAAAGAGAAATTGATGGCGCTGTGGCAAGTCCCCCTAAAATTAGGTTGTATGTCAATGGTTCGAATCTTTGTGTAAGCATTTTATCTTTTTCTTTTTTTGTTTCAATTTTTTTAGTTTTTATTTTATTTTCAGTTCTGTTTTTCAAGTTTTTTTTTTACTTTAAAAAATGTGCTACAAGTGTGGTTTTAAACCCAAAAAAATTCAAGGTTCCCATTTCTAAAGGCTTATTTACATGTTTATACTTATATTTTTCGAACCCCCTAAACGTAAATTCTGGGTCCGCCACTGGTTAAATGAAACCTATTTTTATTCGCTAATTACAGATATTTACACCTAATTTTTAAAATCTAATTATTTTTTAAACATTATTCATCATTATATATGGATAAAGTTTGACCAAATTCGCCCTCCAGATTATATGATTTGAACAAAATTTATTTTATGATAAAAATATCTCATTTTTACCCTCGTTGTTATTAAAATGACTCAAGTTTAATTTTTATGAGCAAATGTAACTTGAGTTCGTTACAATACCCGTTGTGGAAGAAGAAATAACCTTTTCTTGTTATTCTAGAGAAGTTGAAAGATCCCAAAAAATCGATGTATTTGTCAATTGAACCTCACCTTCGTGTAATATAACGCTACATAAATGAATACTATTAGGCACCTCTCATTGGTCAAGGTTCCTATTTATCTTTTTTATTTCTCACTTTTATGACAATATTTTCTAGTTATTTATTTTTTATTATTGTAAAAAAAGAATGTGACAATTACCACTCCATTTATTCATATTCTTTCATATAAAAAAAATAATTGTTTTTATTTTCATTACTCCCATGATTTTTGATAATCATAACTCCTAAATCATATAAAAGTGCATGTTTATGATATCATTTCAAATTTCATATTATGTCCTATAAATAGAGGTATTAGAAAAGTCTGTTACAAAACAAATGATTAATTTTTAATGTGTAGTGAAGATATTAATTATCTAGGTAAAGCCTGTTCTTAAGATATGTATAGTATTTTGTAGTTTATATATTAATTTTTGATGTACTACTTATATGATATTTGATTATTTTATTAAGATTTGTTTTTTGGTTGAATGAACAATTTTCATCTTCTTCATAATATTCGTCTTTTGATAAACGGATCGAACTTCAATCTAACGATTTAGTGAGAAAAATCTAAACAGCTCCCATATTATTATCGGTGTAAAGGTATAATTTTATTTTAATTTACATGTAAGTTGTATGTTTAATTACATGAATTTTACTATAAGAACTTGACAAGAGTTTCAATCAATTCAAATTTCAGTATATTAATTATGTCAATAAAAGTTGGTTATTAACTTTAAATTTTTAAAAAAAGTTAAGTTTTATTTAAAATTTTATACTTTAGAAAAAATCAAAAGTCATATCGATATTCTAAGGGGGTCCAAAATATAATATTTAACCATTTAGGGTATCATTTTACTTATATACACGGTACAATTTTCCAACGGAGGGTGTCCAATTACACCATTATATTGTAGCTCTGCCCCTGCTTCAAATGATCATTGTGGCTTGTGGAAGTGAATGTATAAAAGAATTAATGATGTTTGATTATTATTTTAGTTCTCTTTTACAAGAAATAAGTATTTAGTGTTTTTCGATTTTTTAAAATGAATTGGTCAGAGGACAGTTTTATGTAAAATAAAAAATAAAAATAATTATACCGATTTCCGGAAGTCGGTAAAATTAAATAGTATGTAATTAAATTAATTTTCATTAAAATATGTATATAGTGACTTCCAGAAAATTAATAAATTAATATTTTCAATTAACTTTAAATAAATCGTCCTCCGGATGACGGTTTTATATAAGTTAAAAAATAAATTAATATAAAATACCGACTTCCCGATGTCAGTATTATTTAATTAACATGATTACTTTTTATTTATCTTAAATTTAATGTGATACTGACCTCGTGAGGTCGGTATTTTTTATTTAATCTAATTACTTTTAATAAAAGAGACATCCGGAGGTCAGTTTGTTTAAAATATTTCTATTAATCATAATTTTGCTATTGTGCATAATACTAAATTTTTATTTTACACCTAAAATTAATTGTTTCAAAAAGTGTAACAATTTTGTATACATTTATAAATAAAAAGTTAGAATTCGTAGAATAAACAAAAAAACATCAATAATCCATATTTAGAGTATGAAACTACGTTGATATGAATTAGGAGATAATTATACTTATATTACTAGAATAACGTACAAATTCTATCAGTTTGTCGTCAAAACATGAACTGAATATCTCATGTAATGATATAGAGGTGAAGAGCTAACATATAATCCATTCGAGTATGAAATGCGAGATAATACTCGTAGAAATATCATGATAACAATTAATTAAATTTTATATTTATAATTAATTGTTTAAGTATTTGTACGTATTCAATGTCTTATCTCGTTTTATGAAATAGACAACAGAACATCGTATATTACTATACAAAGTAAGTTCTATCAAGATTATTACGTTCGATCTTGAATGGATGTCAAGTGTAGTGATCATATCCTAGGCAATGACGTGTAAAGAATAACTCATCGGAGTATAAATACGTTGATTATATACTCCTCGAGTAGTTTAACAAATCAAGTCTTATATATT
>JAJOOO010003227.1:0-20589 GCA_029582685.1 Solanum piurae
CAAAACTTTACAAAACTTTTCAACGAGTCATTATTTTTACAACTCATTTTAATTTTAAATAAAAAATTTAAGTTAATTATAACTTTTAATTCTAATAAAATGGAGAGTAATTAGGTTATTTTTGAGTGGCTATATGTGAAAGTTCCTCTTTTAAAATTAACAATTAAAAAATTAAAAATTGAATATCAAAACTTTACAAAACTTTTCAACGAGTCATTATTTTTACAACTCATTTTAATTTTAAATAAAAAATTTAAGTTAATTATAACTTTTAATTCTAATAAAATGGAGAGTAATTAGGTTATTTTTGAGTGGCTATATGTGAAAGTTCCTCTTTTAAAATTAACAATTAAAAAATTAAAAATTGAATATCAAAACTTTACAAAACTTTTCAACGAGTCATTATTTTTACAACTCATTTTAATTTTAAATAAAAAATTTAAGTTAATTATAACTTTTAATTCTAATAAAATGGAGAGTAATTAGGTTATTTTTGAGTGGCTATATGTGAAAGTTCCTCTTTTAAAATTAACAATTAAAAAATTAAAAATTGAATATCAAAACTTTACAAAACTTTTCAACGAGTCATTATTTTTACAACTCATTTTAATTTTAAATAAAAAATTTAAGTTAATTATAACTTTTAATTCTAATAATACTATATTTTTTTATTTTGATAATATATATTGTTTATAAGAATTTTTTTTCTTATATATATATATATATATATATATAGAGAGAGAGAGAGAGATAGTTAATTATATATTAATTGTTTTTTTAAAACTCAAAATTAAAGACTATGACATGTCTTTTGAGAAAAATGTAATTTTTTTTAAATTGAAAAAACTACACTTTTAATTGGGTAAAACACTTTAACTTTTCTTTTAAAACAATATTATTATTATTATTATATTATTATATTTTTATTTTTTTTTAAAAAACTGAAAATTAAAGACTAAAATATGTCTTTTAAAAAAACCGTACGTTTTTTCAATTAAAAAAACCGTACGTTTTTTCAATTAAAAAAAAACTAACAGTTTTAATTGGTAAAAAACTTTAACTGTTCTTTTAAAACAGTAACTTTTTTTCTTTTATTAAAATATTGAAGTAATTCTATTTAATTAGTTGATAATTTAAAAGTTAAAATTAGAGATTAATTGTGGTGTTGACACGTAAGCACTATCACCTCTTCTATTATATATATAGAATAGATAATATATTATTATTTCTATTTCATTTTTATTTTCTTATTTGATAATAAAAATCCTTTCTTCTTTATTTCTTCTTTATAATATAAATCCTTTCTTCTTTATTTCTTCTTTATAATATAAATCCTTTCTTTCTTTAATATCATATTATTATTTCTATTTCATTTCTATTTTCTTATTTCATAATATAAATCCTTTCTTATTTCATATTATAAATCCTTTCGTTAGATCCTCAGTTCAAGGAGAGAAGAAAAAGAAGTCGTAAGGGAATCTCCAATCCATTCTCTATTTTACTCTTAAAAAAGTATTTTTCACTCTCTTCAATATTATATTATTATTTATATTTCATTTTTATTTTCTTATTTCATAATATACGTCATTTTTTTATTTATTTTTTTGAAATAATCACCCTATATAATGTTCATGTCAAATTAAATTTTATTCTTTTCTAAATTTCTAAATAACATAAATGCAAACAATATTAGATATTATACATATTAATGGACAATTCAAATAAAAGTGAAATCATCGATGAAACACAATTACATAATAATATTAAATCATCATAAAACTTATTTTAAATTTTACATAAATACTCAACTTTTGAGATTATTACGTTGCCCCTGTAAATACTCTATATAATAAAAATATTACTATTAAAAAAATCAAAAAGTAAAATAGAGAAAACTACTATTCATCTCTTTATAAATAGAAAATAGAGAGTAAAACAGTGATGGGATGGAGACCGTATTCTCTATTTTACTCTCCAAATATAGAAAATAGAGGGGGTCGGAGATAATCTAACAACCGCAAGATAAAAGGGACTTTGCCATCAGCTTTCATTTATATGAGATTGAGATTCAAGATGCAATACACTAGCTTCAAAACTTATTTCTGGAGCAAGATTGTGTACAATAGTTCATTCCAAGAATCTGGAACACCAGCTACACACCAGTGGCTGCAGTCCATCGACGCGCCACTGACAATTCTCGAGGGGTGTCCGTCTTTTCGTAGTTGTGTAAGCAGTGTAATATCAAGTAAATTGACAGGCATTGTCATGTTACTTAGGACACTCTTCACCACTGCCTCTCCTGCATATCTTTCACCTGGATAAGTTGATCCTTCTATTGGCTTTGTTTGTCCACTGCAGTCCTTCACCATTGGTTCATCCCAATCCTTGCCACTAAAAAGAGGAAACACAACCAAGTTGAATAAAATGGTCTAAAATTCTACAACACAAATCATATACAAACTTTGCTAGAAAATGTAATTGATGTACAATTCGTCGAGACTTAGGTGTCATTTGGTTCACGTACTACTCCCTTTGTCCCAATTTATATGATACACTTTCCAATTTTGTCTGTTAAAAAAAGAATGACATATTTCTTTATTTGACGAATATTTAATGACACTATCAACATTTTATTCAGGTTGAGTCCCACTTATTTTACAAAAAGTATATAAAGGTGTACTCTTTTTAAGGGTACTTTTGGAACATTGCAAAATCTTCTCATATTTTTTAAAGTCCGTGCCCAGTCAACTACATCACATAAATTGGGACGGAGGGAGTAGTATGTTTGAATTAAAAATAATAGTCTTGTGCACGAAGCATCATTCTGCGTTCACGGAAGGTCCGTAAGATGATCAAACCCCAAGGGGATGTAGTACGTGTAGGCTACCTACCATGATAGAAGCAATAGTGAGTGATATCACGGCTAGAATTCGTGATCTATAGGTCAGATGGAGACAACTTTACTATTGATGTAAGGTTTATGTTGAGATTATAGTGCGAACGACCCCTAAATGTTTACGGGAGAAAAAGAGAAGTTGTCTGATAACTTACTAATAATGAACAGCAGAAATTCCTTGGAAGAACACTTCAGTCACAACAGGATCAATGTTGGAATCAACCCAATTAGCCCAAGTAGTTAAAGCAATCTTGTATGCTTCCATATGGTCCATCTCCTTGTATAATTTGTCACCAACTTGAAAATAGTCCCACCTGCGGAAAAAAACAGGACAATGTAATTTTTCTTGTAATACGAAATAACGGAGTTTGGCTTCTATTAAGTTAGTGAAGAAAATGTGTACGTTTGTAAGCGTCCAGTATGTATCCACCAATGGTAGCTATTAAAGATTAAGACATCAACTCCTTTCCACTGCTCAGTTCTGCTGAGAGAGTCGAGCTTGAGAACTCGTCCTGCTTCCTCGATCACTAGGTCAACGAGAAATCCATCTTTCAAGAATGTGATTGTGAACTCAAACTCCTTCACAAGCCAAAAATGAACATGAGAAAGAAGGGCAGATTACATATCAGAAAGTTAAAAGCAGTTTCAGAGCAAGGAGATTTTTTTTTATAACCTTAGTGTCTGGGCTAGCTACCTCAACTAATTCCACGGAATACCTGTCACCTCCCACCAACAACAGGTACCAAGTAACTCCGTCCACCAAGGTGAGGACAAATAAGGAAAAATCGCCTACTGCTTTTTTGTGTCTGCTAAGATTTTAGTGTTGATCAAATCTCATAACAATCTATGTTGCTCGAATCTTCCAAAAATGTTGGTGCATCCATGTCCGATCCTCCAATGCAATACTTTCAGAGGATTTGACAGATACTTGGTGACGTTTTGGATGTTCCGAGCAACATAGACAATAATAGCTGTCATGCTAGAGGCAGGGTAATTACTAAATAATCTTCTTAAAGTATTTAGCAGTTGATACTTCTTTCTGTCGGATAGAAAATTCATCATAGGCCAAGTATTCGAAGAACAATTACAGTTTAACCTCTTCGCACTAACCACAACAATTATATATGAAAATTTTCTAAAATCGAAGGATCTATCAAATATTTGAATCAGCTTCAAGTTAGATTTTTCAGTTACATCAAAGGAGTAAGGGCTCTTGTTATACATTCATTATACACACAGGCTCGCGTGTTATACTGAGTTGTAGATGAATGACATGTTAGAATACAACAATGTGGGCTCCGGACACCGGGTGGGAAACCAAAAAAAAAAAACGGTCTAAAGCTTGGAAGAATTCCAGCAATTAGCCTCTCTGCGGGATCTAAGATCATTTACTAATATGTTATCGATCTGTAAGCATGCTAGCATTATTGAATTGGGAGGCAGATCATATCCACTTATACTAATCTAGTAAATTAGTACTACTTGTTTTATCCTGTCAACATCACGACTCTTACTCTAATCAAAAGACTAAGGACCCCTATTGAGCATAGGTCGCCAAACTACGATAGAGAGTTTCACTTTTAAAGGGTCAGTCACAGCCTTTTGAAGTGCTAGTCGCGTAAGCACGCCAAGTTCAATCAAGTCAAAAAGGCTTTGATGGCTCAAGATTTGTATTACAGAAAGGATAGTGATGGGAAGGGGGCAGCCCTCAATTGGCCCCAACGTCGGAGCACTTTTACCAACAACAACAATATATCCCGTGTAATCCCACTAGGTGGGATCTAGGAAGGGTAGGATGTACCGTGTACGCAGACCTTACCCTACCTCGTGGAGGCAGAGATGTTGTTTTCCAAAGACTCTCGGCTCAAATAACTCATAACAAAGCAATGTTAAAAATAATATATAGACACGCAAAGCAGACATAACATAATAATGAAATCATTACATAGCTTTCAACTCTACCAAACAGAAGATGAAAGAGGGGCAACGATTAAGTGGACCTACCGGGAATGAGAGAACGGAACGGTTTCTTTTCCTGTCAAATGTGTAACTAGAATTTGGAACTGCAGCATGAAGCATGCATGCTAGTGATTGCCACTGGTTATTGCTCAAGGAATCCCCCACAAACATGAAGTTTTTGTCTTTGAAGTTTTTCAAGAAATCTTCACCATTGAACCTATGTATGCCATAATCCATAAAAAATCATTTTAACAAGTATTTGATTACAGTGGCGGAATTAGAATTTTAACTAAATGAGTTCAATATATGAAAAAGCAAACACACAAAGAAGCTAAACAGGAGTTCAACGTCTACTATATATGCATAAAAATAATTTACCAAGAATCTAGTGAGCTACCTTTACTAAAAAATCAGACCCGTAAACTCAAAATTCTAGCTTCGACTCTACAAGCACAAAATTTAATAGAAAAAAACAACAACTCATTATGTTACCTGGGAAGGTCACAATCTGTAGGCTGCCATCTATATTTGAGATAAAAATTATCTTTTCTTCCATTTTTGATGCAATTAAGACCTTGGTCTATAAATGGACATTGTAAAGAATCATAAATTGGATAAGATTCATCAAAAATCCAACTTCCTTCAAAAATATCACAGCTCCTCAATTGTACTGTTAATAGATGTAGAAAAACAAGAAAAAGGTAGATTTTGGTAATTGTTTTTGTAGACATTGTGAAAATTTAGAACACAATTTGAGAGCTCTAATAAAAATTGGGGCAAAAAAATAAAAATTGTAGTGTTTGATAATTAATGTGTGTGTGTAGAGTTTGGTATGGATAAATTAGTTGGTTGTGTTATTTTTTATACTGGTAAAAGTGCACTATAATTAGTAAAGTAAGCAACTGAAAACTGTCATCAACATTCTTTGTGTGAATGCTATATCCTCTCCTCCTTTTCAATTTACTTTTCGGTGTCAAACTATCTGTCGTGTTTTTTTTTGTTTTTTTAGAGTGAAATGTCAAAAAACATCTAAACTATATCTCTTTTTGAGT
This sequence comes from Solanum piurae, assembly GCA_029582685.1. Lineage (NCBI taxonomy): Eukaryota > Viridiplantae > Streptophyta > Magnoliopsida > Solanales > Solanaceae > Solanum > Solanum piurae. The sequence goes on from JAJOOO010003227.1 coordinate 5,908, forward strand.
TTCGTATTTAAATTATTAAGAGCATGAGTTTCATTAGTTTGAGAAACGCACCTTAGTAGTGTGTAATACACTCCTTTTATTTAAAAACGTTGTCACGTGACATTTCACATGGATAAAACATCTTGATAAAAATTCAATAATAAACTATTAATATTAATTCAAAATTGAAAATTATCTTTTATAAAAAAAAATCTTACTTTACCCCACTCCAAAATCTATGGTTAAACAGATATTTGAAGATAAATTTTCAAAATTTGATCCAAAATATATGATCAAACATATATAGTCTTTGTTCATTGAATATTTACTTCATTTATGTGTCATCTCTCTATAATTGAGGTGTTCGTATTACTCAAGAAAGATTAGTAGTACTATCTATGGTTAAATAGATATTTGAAGATAAATTTTTAAAATTTGACCCAAAATATATGGTCAAACATTTATAGTCTTTGTTCATTGAATGTTTACTTCATTTATGGGTCATCTCTCTATAATTGAGGTGTTCGTATTACTCAAGAAAGATTAGTTGTACTATCTATGGTTAAACAGATATTTGAAGATAATTTTTTAAAATTTGATCCAAAATATATGGTCAAACATTTATAGTCTTTGTTCATTGAATATTTACTTCATTTATGTGTCATCTCTCTATAATTGAGGTGTTCGTATTACTCAAGAAAATTTAGTAGTACTAAGGTATAATGAGAGAGAGAAAAAATTAATTCCAACATTTTACATGACATATTTAAAATCATTATATTTAAGAATATTATGATACATTATAAATAACATTAATTTAAAATTATAAATTTCAAAAAAGTACTTTGAAAAATGTTATCTCCAATTAAATTAAAACACATAATTTAAACGAACTAGATATTGGACACAACAAATTAGCCTTGTCACATGATTTACACTTTCCTTAAATTAATTAATAGAAAGAATCAAAGACAATTCTCAACATTAACGAAACACAATCTTTACTTTTGTTTGTCAGTAAAAGGAGGCTTTTTCCTCTACCTTTATGTCTCGACTCAAATTCATATTTAATTGAATTTTAAATGCAAATACCAAATTTTCGGTGGAAAATAAAAAACAAAGTTTACTTCTTTGATTTTGAGAAGTTTTTACTTTTAATGTTTTAAGTCATGTGATATTTTTTAAAATTTGGTTTTTCCTTATGTTTTGCCACAATTAGTTCAAAGACCGAATTCATCTCTCTTTTAGAGGATGTGTTCGATTGGATTTAACTTCACTTTCATTGGCTAAAGCGAAATACTTGTAGCAAGTGAAAAACGATTTCACTGGCCTTTCATTTTTCCATTCAATAAGATTATTAGTCAGTAGTTATATTCTAAAAGAATATCACATTTAGTATACATTGAATTTAAGCAAATGAATACCATAATCATCCACAATTACCATATATATGTTCAGTATTAAATATTAATAATAAATATGGCAAAAGAAAGTAATTCTCAGTACATTCATGGAGAAACTTCTTGATATATTTCCTACAATTGCAAATATTTGACTTCGGTACACTTTGGTTATCCGTAAAGTTGAACGAAATCTTGTTAATGATCTCGGGTCATGGATCAACAAAGATGTGTTTCGAAGGAGATGCATTTACAGTTTTCCTATAAGAATCGAGCAGTTGACTTTAATCACCTCTTAACAACTAAGGTTCCGTTGTTATATCCAGAGATTCAACCCGACTGTCCATCTGGTACATGGATTCATTACCATAGGCACTACTACTCGTGAATAAGCATGACACAATATAGTGCAACCAGGCGTACAACTAGCATGATCATTCCGGGATATAAGCATCTCACTGACAATTAGACCAATGTTACCTGTATGCTGCTGATCAACTCATCGGATTCTGAAGAAGCGATTAAGACACATTTTGACCAAGTCTCAAAATGTCCATCAGCAAACGACTGACAGAAGCTTTTATTTCATCTGGTATTACTAACTGGGGAGGAACTGGTTCCAGTGCATACAGAGTAATAACCCTCATTACCACGGCCTAGTGTAAATTTGTCATATTGCCTTTCCAGACATTCTGAATCACAAACTTGCATGATGCTTTTAAGGCACATTTGCTGCATACCTGAAGTAAACACGTAACGTTTCAAATCATAAGGGAAATATAGGAGGAAATTCGAAAATATCCCAAAAAAAGGAAATTTTACTATCTTATTTAATCTTAGGAGCAGAGAAGGGAAGTGATGAAATTTCCTAAGAGCAAAAGAGACTCACATTAACTTCTTGAATTCTAAAATATGTACGTGACCTCTTAGCAGAAAAAACAAAAAAAGGGTGACTCTTTTCAAGTCACTGCCAGACAACCATCTGAACAACCATGTTAATAGATTAAGGAACTGAATAAATAAAGAAAGATAAACGAAGAAAAACATAGTACAAGTGACATGTGGGAATTCGTCAACAAACCGTGCCAATGCAGATGAAGACAACATCAGTCCATGCCTTTTCAAGTTCGGAAAAGGGCGAAAAATACCTCTAACCTAATGAAATAGTTCACCAATACCCTCCGTTAACCTTTAGGTCTAAAAGTACCTTTAACATTTTTTTTGGGCTCAAACATACCTATGAAACTAACGGATTTGGGTCTTTAAAATAGCTTAAAAGGGCCAAAAATACCCCTAACGTTTTGAAAATGGCTCACAAATACCATTTGTTGACCTTTTGGTCTAAATATACCCTTAACGTTCTTTTTAGGGGGGTCAAGCATAGCCTTGTAACTAACGGACCAGCCTTGGTCAAATTTGGGTCTTTAAAACAGTCACGTGTCATTCTAAGCTTGCCGCGTTTTTAATATAGGATTAAAGTAAAGCCCACTCATTATCAAACCCAGCCCATTTTCATTTTACAAATTAATCACCCCATACAATTTTTTCTACCCAAAAGCATCCGTTATTTCCTAGAAGCTTAGAGGTGATAGGCGATTTAGGGCTAAACTTTTGTACTTCAAACTAGAGATTGTGGGTCATAACTTCATTGGATGTTGAAGGATTCTTCTTGATCAATCAATTTCAAAGTCTTGTTAATAAGGTAATTTTTTTACTACTTTATATGAAACTTTTTCTACTTAGATTTGATGCACTTGAGTGAAGGTCTTTCGGGAGCAGTCTCTCTACCTCCACAAGATAAGGATAAGGTTTGCGTACTCTATCCTCCCTAGGCCCACTTGTAGGATTACATTAGGTATGATGCAGTGTTATTAAAGGCGAGCGCCTTTCGCCTTTCGCAACAAGGCGAGGCGAGGCGAGGCAACCTCTGAAAGGCGTACCATGGCGATCGAAAGGCGACTGGCGACTGGCGACGTGGCGTGGCGATGCAATAGGCGTCGCCTTTTTTTTTTTTTTAAAGACTGATTTAATAATTAAAATCCAAAATTAGGGTTTTTTTTGGGTATTTTTGCAAACTCACCTCAGATTAGGCGTCGCGACTGCTGCTGCTCCTCTTCTCCTCAGATTCGCAAGCCGCAACCCCTGGAGACTTACGCGACCTTCGCGAATCGCGACGCTGCTGCTCAGGTACGACCCTAGAGACTTACGCGAATCTCTTCTTCTCTTCTTTCCTTCTTCTTCTCTGTTTTTCAGCAGTATGACTATGCTCTGTTTTTCAGACCTTTATTTTTAGTGGTAGACTGGTAGTGAAGTGTGCACTGAGTGCTCTGTTCTCCTGTTATGTTGTAGTGCTCTGCTGCTCACCGCCTATATTTTTATTTTATTTTTTAAAATTCTTCTATAATTATTTCTTCCCTACTTTATTTAGTTTTATACTAATTAATATAGTATTTATTTGTCCATAAATAGTGAATTCAATGGCGTCGGATGCTATCAAAAAGAGGGACATTGGATTGAATTGAAATATTTGCTAATATATGTTATTGCTATTAAGATTGTGGATATTTATATAATACAATTAAAAAAATTAATCTTTGGTATTAATTGGCGCCTTAATTCAAAAAGTATAGATGTAGATGTTGTTGTTTGTACGAAACTTGTTATGGTTTGAGATTTCTATATTCTTGGGTCTTGGCCTTCGATAAAAAAAATTACTCCAATCATGTTGAATCTTTTAATGCTTTCTCATGAAATTGTTTTTTTAATCTATCTGTGTTGAAGCTTTTAATGGCTTTGTTTACTACTCCCTCTATCCCGAGAACTCACATGTTTAGAAGATGAAAATTGCAAAGATGAGAATGTGGAGGTAGATGTGATACTCGGAGGGATAAGACTAGGAACTAATATATCCGGGACAAGGTAGGAGTTGCCTCTATGGTGCATAAGATAAGAGAAGTGAGGATGACATGGTTTTGGACATGCAAAGAGGAGAAGTATAGATGCCTAGTGAAGAGGTGTGAGAGGCTGGTAATGGTAGGCATCAAGAGAGGTAGAGGCCGGCCGAAAAAGTATTGGGGAGGAGATTAGACAAGACATGGTGCATCTTGAACATACCGAGAACATGACCCTTAAATAGGAGGGTCTGGAGGTCGGGGATTAGGGTAGAATGTAAGTTGATAGTTGAGCATTCTCTCGCTATCCTGCGATATAGGATTGGTGGCCATACTTAGACCCATTCCATTCCATTTTGTCCCAAATTATAACAATGTTAACCAAATTGTTCCCCCCAACTTCCTTCAGTATCTTTGTAATATCCCCGTTAGCTGTGTTTACTGGAGACACACTACATCAACTTTCCATGTATGTAGAATGTTTCTGATTAGCCAACTCTTTTTGGCACAATTTAGCCCCCTAATGTTGCAAGACACTCTTTCAAACTTTATTGATCTTTTATTGACAAGTATCTCCCCTACTTCTTAAGTCATACCTCCAAAATTTGGTATCATGATCTAACCTTTTCAGTTCATTCACCCCTTCCTTTCTTACAATGGCTTGCTCCCCCTTGTTCATTCGATTGTTGTTGTCTATCTTCATAAATAATTCTTTGGCCTTCTCATCGCACCTTTTAATAGCTACACCCAATTCTGCGGTTAGTTTGATGATGTGTTGTTGAATCCGTTCTGAAGTGTACGTGTCTTGAACAACCTCCTCAACTGGTAATTGGATTTTCAAAGGAACTAAATCTTCTTCAATGCAATATGTTGCTTCATCATGTTCCTTCGGTTGCAAGGCCTTAGATTCCTCTTTCTCTACTTACCCAGCTTCTCCCAGTGAAAAACTTTCCTTAAATTGTACGAGTTCAGTTGATTTATTCCCTGGCACCGCTGTATTAATCATGCAAATGTTGAACTAGTCTTCTTGTGTCTTCGTGTGTTCTTCCTCACCCTCAGATATCACTATGTTCTTCATGAGTTGAGTTATTGCAGACGATTGAATGTGCAATATTGTTCTTCTTCTTACTATAAGTGTGTTTGCCTGGATTTCAATTGTGACAAGGTTTACAGTTTGGACTTTCATTCTCAGTGAAATTGGGAAATCTCTGAATTATTGGGTTTGTTTTTGTAGGGCTTAGAATTGAGCCCAAGTTCTACAGCTGAGTAAAAGGTCTAAAATTACATTTAAAAGGCCCCTCTCTGTTACATGGCACCCAAAGTGCCTTCAACCTAAACTTTCCCCCATCGAATGACGTGCCCACGTGCCCTGCCAGTTTCACCTAGGTGTCAGCCCTCATGTCTCTATAAAAAAAAGATGGCACTGTACTACTATCCAGTGGATAATTTGAAGGCTCCCCACTTCTTCTTCCTTCGATTTCATAGTGATGGAAGCTTCCACCCACACCATAATTGTATAGATGAGACCTTTAGCTTCCACTTAAACCTCTTTAGGAATCTCCTTTCCATCTCCCTTCACTTTGATTCGAGCCCAGTGAAGATGATTTCTCAAAGTTGTCTCTTCCTCTGTTTCAATGAATCCACCACGACGTTACCTATCTCTTCAAATATCTTTTATGACCAAAGATTCAAAGGTAAACCAAGCAATCTGACCCATATCCAGTCCTTGTTGATCTCCTCTGGTCAACATCCGACGGTAGGATTCCACCATTGAAGATTCAACTTTTTCTTCTGCCAAGTTCATTCTCCCGTCATAAAATGTTCTGTGGCTTTCCTCATGGGGAATTCAATGAAATACTGAGAGTCACTCATGCTGAAGACATTAAGTCCAAAAGTTGACTGCCATGAGTTACATGTCCATTTCCTCATATCATTTAGAGTTGGCGGATCTTTTGGTGGTATCTTTATCACATTAGCCAAAACTTATTTGTTTTTGTTCATTCCTATTGCAACAAGATGGACTTTACCGAGGCTGAGAATGGACCAACTATTAAATCTTGGGTGGAAATTTCTTTTACCAATTTCTCTCGGTAATCTATAAACAACTGGAATTTTCCAACTACACATCGACTCAATAGATCTGATTCTGGCCTTGCTGAACCCCCAATTACAGATATTTTGTTGTTCCTTGCTGTTATGTGTGCTGTTTTTGTCTCCTCCGTCATCCATCTGCTGTTGTCGAAAGCCTCCTTGTACGAGGTTTCTGTTTGTCCATTTCTACCAGGAATAGGGTTCTTCTCTGTTTGTATCATTGACAAAGTTAGTAAATTTTTGGGCAATATTTCCCCAACCCTCGTTAAGAGGACCCTCTTGTGTAATAAGGATATATTTACTTCCCCCTTGAATGGCTATGAAGCTTATGTACCTATCACTTTCATTATATTTAAGAGTACCAAGAGAACTCTGAAAAGTGGTCCTTCATGCACCATCTCTTTGTTGTCTTCCTCTTTTCTTCTATAGCTGCATTGAAAACCAACACCAACCACTTCATGACATTGATGCTAATAGTAACTTGTCTCATTTAATATTTGTTATGCTCAATCCAGTCAAACCGTACCACTGAATCTGAATATCTCCATGTAGTGTCATAGGATTTAAACCTTGCATTATAACAACTCCTATCTTCCCCCACATCTATTGAAAACTCCGGCCAGAGCAGCCAGAGAACTTCTCCCCTGGAGAGTGGAAAAATGCAAAAAGGACTAAAACTGACAACCTCAAAAAAAGTACCTGAGAGCATTTATGATAGTGTATGTGTTGGGAGGTATTAGAGCCCTTCAATATTTCTTGTGTAGTGAATTCAATGTTCTAAAGAATTTGCAGTAGATGAGGTGAAGAGAATGCGATTGCTCCTAGTACATCTACGCTACATGAAGAAACTTCACTATGATGAATAGTACTACGAGTATTTCTTACATGTTTGACAATCTGATGATTTTATAGAGAATTTTATCTCCTTTCTCTTTCCCTTTCCTGCTCATGGAGAAAAGAGGGTGGGAAGCGGATATAATGATGTTACTCATATCGCTTAAGACCAGCACAAATCTATGACTTTGCACTTCTTGATGAGAAGTGTTGAACTCTGCTCAACATTTTTCTATACTTGAGGAATCCGAAAGAATAACATTTTTTTTTTATGACCGTGGTGTCCCCAGCTTTCGTGCCCCTCGATTAAAAATGACATATTTCCCGAATACCACAACATAATCAGTTGCCAGTTTACGAAATGTCAGCTTCTATAAGGCGTAGACATAGACAAATACTTCCCCATTTTTTCTATGATTAGCATACTAAATTCTATCAGAAGTGCATTGTTGAAAGATTTTGGTATTTCAACAAAACACAAATTAGACAATGCTAAACCTCAAGTCCTCAATGAACAAATGTTACAGTCAGAGAATGACCACAACCAATTCATGTAACCACCTAATTCAGAAACAATTCATGTAATTTCTTACTTTTTCCCTCATTTTCTGATACCCCATTAGCATTTCGAACTTCCTTCTTCCCATTATCCTTTTCCTTATTCCTCTTCTACAGCAAAACCATCATTTCTCCCTCCAATTTTCTCAACTTACACTTCAATTCTTCGTTTTCAGTTTCATCCTCACTTTCTGATTGTTTAAAATTTTCAAAGAGGCCAACAGCTTCTTGGGAAAACACCCAATGGTTTCTTTGCTTTTTTTTCTTGGCTACACTATCTGAACTAGTTGATTCTTTCTGAAACTGAACTGAAAACAAAAAGGGTCTCCAAAATGATGATGAAAATTGATATTGGATTGAAGAGTTCAAGCATGATAATGCTATTAAGTCTGGGGGAAGTTGAAGATTGTTACAAAACACCAAGAATTGAATTTTCTCAGCTATATCATTGGTGCGTTTTTGGTTATTTGGTCACTGAACCATAGACGAGCATATAGAGGGAATATGAGGTTCTTCCAATAGAAGGTTTTAGGGTTTTGCAAGCAATAAGTCTACGGCTTACAGCTGCGGACTCTAATTTGTATTGGTTTGGGCCAAAACAGAACTACATGGAGGTCCTTATGGGCTAAATTCCCAAGTTTTTCTACGGATTGTCCTTTAAATGGACTAGTGTTTAATTTTTGTCTCTTTTCTATGTCAGGTGTTAAATTTTTGCTTCTGCTGCTCAATTAATGGGAATTTCTGGACCAAAGTCTAGTCCTAATTCGGTCGAAGGAGGATTTGTGGACCAAAATGGACTGAGAGGATTTGTTGAAGGCGGAGTTGGTATTGGTACCAAAACATCTCCAGCACTTGAGAAGATTCGAGCAGAGATTAGGTACTGCTAGATTCCACTGCTTCCTTAACCAGCCTATATGAAGTTCTTCGATTATAAATTACCAGGTCTATACTTATGGTGTGATTTCTTTTTATTGGCAGACATGTGTGTGCTGGGCGAGCAGAAAACACAAGGATATTAGAATATCTGGAGAAAGTATGAAAGGAAGTTTAGTTCTTGTTAGATGTTCAGATATCTTTTTCTTGAAGCTTTGACATGACTTGATTCATTTTATTGCAGGGTGGTGATCCTCTTGCATTCAGACATGTGAATATTGTTTCACCTACTGTGCAATCCACCTCACTGAAATGTATGGAAAAGAAGCGGAAACGTGTGGCTGCTAATGATGATGAAAAATAAACTACTAAAGAGACAAGGAAGAAGAAGAAAAAACTAAAGAATAAGTGTTCCCGCAAACACATTGTTAGTATTAATGTATTGGGTGGAATGTTTAAGTTGTACAATGATGTCATTAGTCGGTGGCTAGTGCTTTGTAATGCAATTCAGGATTATGTTAGTTATCAGATACTTTCTTAATCCATTTATTCATATTATGGATGTTTTGTTCTCCTATGAAATTTTTGCTAATTATATTTTACATGGTTTAAAGACACAAGTGATTCCAGCTTATAGTGCACCACATGTGCTTAACTGTTGCTCATGTATTGTTGGTAAAGGGTATTACCTTATTAGGAGGGTTGCTTTAGAAAAAATTCTAAGTTTTGCCTATCCCTACCTTGTGAAGGTAGAGAGGTTGTTTCCAAAAAGCCCTCAACTCAAGTGTATCAAATCAAAATAGAAAAAACTTTAGATAAAGAAGTAAAAGAATTACCTTAATAACAAGACTTTGAAATTGATTGATCAAGAGGAATCCTTCAACATCCAATGAAGTTATGACCCACAATCTCCAGTTTGAAGTACAAAAGTTTAGCACTAAATCGCCTATTACCCCTAAGCTGCTAGGAAATAACGGATGCTCTAGGAAGAAAAGACTGTATCGGGTGTTTAATTTCTTAAAATGAAAACGGATTGGGTTTTAATAAATGAGTGGGTTTTAATTTTAATCTTGAATTAAAAATGTGGCAAGCTTAGAATGATGCGTGAATGTTATAAAGACCCAGGTTCGCCCGTTAGTTTCAAGGGTATGTTTGAGCCCAAAACAAACGTTTAAGAGTATCTGTTGGCCAAAAGGTTAATGGAGGGTATTTATGATCCATTTTCAATGCGTTAGGGATATTTTAGGCTCATTTCCACTATTTTGATGATCCAAATTTGACCCAGGCTGGTCGTTTAGTTTCACATATATGTTTTAGCCCGAAAAAACTCAAGGATAGTTTTAGACTATAAGGTTAACGGAGGGCATTTGTGAGCCATTTTCAATACGTTAGGCGTATCTTTGGCCCTTTTCTGAACTTGAAAAGATATGAAGTGTTGTTGTCTTTCATCGGCATTGGAACAATTTAAAAGTTTATGAATTACGAATAATAAAAAAATCATTTACTAAATAAATAAGTGGGTTTTAATTAGTAAATGATTTATTTTATTTTTTGTAATTCATAGACTTTTAAATTGTTCTAATGCAGATGAAAGACAACATCACTTCATACCTTTTCAAGTTCGGAAAAGGGAAAAAGATACGCCTAACGTATTGAAGAAGGCTTACAAATGCCCTCCGTTAACCTTATGGTCTAAAAATACCATTGAGTTTTTTTGAACTAAAATGTATATGTGAAACTAAATGACAAGCCTGGGTCAAATTTCGTTCATCAAAATAGTGGAAACGAGCCAAAAATATCCCTAACGCATTCAAAAATGGATCATAAATACCTTCCATTAACCTTTTGGTCAAAAGATACTCTTGACATTTTTTTTGGGCTCAAACATACCCTTGAAACTAATGGACCAGGCTGGGTCAAAATTCGGTCTTTCAAACAGTCACGTGTCATTCTAAGCTTGCCACATATTTAATGCAGGATTATATTAAAATCCACACATTTATTAAAACCCAACTTGTTTTCATTTTAAGAAATTAAACACCCGATACAATCTTTTCTTCCCACGGCATCCGTTATTTCCTAGAAGTTTAGAGGTAATAAGGCGATTTAGGGCTAAACTTTTATACTTCAAATTGGAGATTATGGGTCATAACTTCATTGGATGTTGAAGGGTTCTTCTTGATCAATCAGTTTCAAAGTCTTGTTATTAAGGTAATTTATTTTAATGCTTTGTATGAAACTTTTTCTATTTTGATTTGATGCACTTGAGTCGAGGGCTTTTCGGAAACAACCTCTCTACCTCCACAAGGTAGGGATAAGGTTTGCCTACTCTCTACCCTCTCCAAAACCACTTGTAAGATTACACTGGGTATGATGTTGTTGTTTTTACGGATCTTTTTATGGTTTGGGATTTCTATATTCTTGGCCTTCGACAAAAAATATTACTACATTCATGTTGAAGTTTTTATTGCTTTCTAATGAAGCTGATTTTTTTACTCTATCTGTGTTGAAGCTTCTAATGGATTTGTCTTACTACTCCCTCTATACCAATTTATGTGGCACAATTTCCTTTTAAGTTTGTTCCATGAAGAATGACATATTTCTATAATTAGAAATAACTTAACTTTAAAATTTCACTTTTACCCTTGATAAAATGATTTATAGCCACAAAAATATCTAAGGCTTGTTTCAGACGACTTGTTTTAAAAGTCCTCCTTTTATTCGTAAATATGTGCCAAGTCAAATGATGCCACATAATTTGGGACGCAAGGAGTAATACTTTTTCGTATGTGGTCCTTGATTAGTCAGAAATTTATGGTTATTGAACTGGTGTATGAGGGTTATTTATACTTTTTCGTGATTTCTTTTTATTGACAGACGAGTGCGCTGGGCAAGCAGTAAACAAAAGGATATTAGAATCTCTGGAGAAAGTATGAAAGGAAGTTTAGTTCTTGTTAGATGTTCAGATATCTTTTTCTTGTAGCTTTGACATGACTTGATTCATTTTATTGCAGGATGGCAATCCTAGTGAAATCAAACATGGGAATTTTGTTTCACTTAGTGTTCAATCCACCTCACTAAAATGTAATAAAAAGAAGCGGAAATAGGTGGATGCTAATGATGATGAAACATGTAAAAAGAAAGAGAACAAGAAGAAAAAGAAAACTGAAGAATAAGTGTTCCAGCAGACACCTTATTAGTATTATCATATTGGGCATTGGATGGAATGTTTAAGTTGTATAATGATGTCATTAGTCAGTGACTAGTGCTTTGTAATGCAATTCAGAATTCTGTTAGTTAACAGATGCTTGCTTGATCCTTTTAATCATATCATGGATGCTTTATTCTCCTATGAAAATTTTTGCTAATTATACATGACATGTGATTTCAACTTATAGTGCACCACAAGTGCTGAACTGTTGCCCATGTATTGTTGGTAAAGAGAATTAGGTGGGTTGCTTTGAAATAAAATTCCAAAGTTTTGCATAATGAGGCAAATTTCTATACAACGAGACAAGATATGCATAGTATATATAATGGGAAGTTTTGCCTCGAGGCAAAAGTAGTTGAAATTATAGAATAATTATCAAGCTAACTTTTGCCTTAACAAGCAAAACTCATATACCACGAATGTAATGAAAAGTTTTACCTCGAGGCAAAGGTAGTTAAAATTTTATGACCAAAAAAAACAGAATAGAATAATCATCGAGCTAAGTTTTGCCTTGTGAAGTAAATCTTGTACACAACGAGTCAAGATATGCCCAGTGTATATAATAGGAAGTTGTCTCTTTGAAAAAATAGTTGAAAATGAAACTAGTATTATTAAATAAAGAGCTTAAAATCCCTATAATTCACCATTGTGGATAGTTGCAACTCCTGGGTTTGAAATTTGAAGGAGTAGAGAAAGATGAAGTTGGGAGAGAAGATGAATTGGGGAAGAAACCTAAGCAATGAGGGATGGCAGGGGTAATTTCGTCCACTTATGAATTGATTCTTCAAGAAGAATCTTTCACCATTCAATGAAGTTATGGCCCACAATCTCCTATTTGAAGTATAAAAGTATAGCTCTAAATCACCTCTAAGCTCCTGGGAAATAACATATGCTCTAAAAGAGAAAAGATTGTGTCTCGGGTGTTTAATTTCTTAAAATGAAAATGGGTAGGGTTTTAATAAATGAGTGGGTTTTAATTTAATCCTGAATTAAAAATGTGGCAAGCTTAGAATGACACATGACTAATTTAAAGACCTAAATTTGACCCAAGCTGGTCCGTTAGTTTCAGGGATATGTTTGTGCCCCAAAAAAACGTAGAAGAGTTTTTTTTTTGGGTTCACAAATACCCTTTGTTAACCTTTTGGCCCAAAAATACTCTTTTACATTTTTGGGGAGCTCAAACATACCCCTGAAACTAACGGACCAGCCTGGGTCAAATTTGGGTCTTTAAATTAGCCACGTGTCGTTCTAAGCTTTCCACGTTTTTAATTCATCATTAAATCAAAACCCACTTATTTATTAAAACCCAACTCATTTTCATTTTAAAAAATTGAACACCCGGTACACAATCTTTTCTCCCCAGCTTAGAGGTGATAGGTGATTTAGGGCTATACTTTTGTACTTAAAATGGGAGATAGTGGGTCATAACTTCATTGGATGGTGAAAGATTCTTCTTGTAGAATCAATTCATAAGTCTTATTATTAAGGTAAATTTTTTTACTAGTTTATGTGAAACTTTTTCTATTTTTATTTGATGCATTTGAGCCGAGGGTCATTTGAAAACAATCTCTAAAACTCCACAAGGTAGGACCGTAGGAGTAAGGTATGGTGAGATTACACAGAGTATGTTGTTGTTGTTGTTGTTTGTATGAACCTTTTTATGGTTTGGGATTTCTATATTCTTGGCCTTTAATAACTACTTTTAGTCCAGTCGCATTGAATCTTTTAATGCTTTCGGTTGAACCTGACTTTTTTTTACTCTAGATGAGTTGAAGCTTTTAATGACTTTGTTTACTTCTCCCTCTGTCTCAATTAATGTGGCATCCTTTCCTTTGATGATTGCCTCATGAAGAATGTCACCTTTCTATAATTAGAAATAACTTACTTTCAAATTTCACTTACCCTTAATGAAATGATTTAAAGAAACACAACTATCTAAGGTTTGTTTTAAACAACACGTTTTAAAAGTCCTCGTTTTTTCTTAAACTTTGGGCCACATAATTTGGGATGGAAGGATTAATTCTTTTTTGTATGTGGTCTCTTCTTGATTTGTATGGTTATTGAACTTATGGATGGGGATTATTTATTCGTATGTAGTCCCTTTGTTTGTTGTATGTCGTTAGATTTCAACATTTTTTTTATAATAGTGGTGTCCGGACAAGCTTGTGTGCATCTCAACTAATTCCACAAGATACTTGTTACCTCCCACCACCAGCAAGTAACTTTGTCCACCAAGGCTAAAGATGGGAAGAAATCACCTAGTGTTTTTGTCTCGCCTAGAATTTATTTTATTTTGATGACCACGGTGTAAGGAATAGCTTTCATGCACCTCGACTAATTCTATGAGGTACCTACCACTATAAATAGGGTCTCTGTTGGGATTTGAACCTAAGACCTCATAATTCCAATATTTTTTATGTTTGTATATCATTGGTGTGGTCCCTACTTCCTTTCTTTTTTGACTTGCATGTACTGGTTTCATGAAAAGACAGACTTGATTTTTAATTATGGGATATTAGGGAACGGAAACCACAATTGATCTATAGATGGGTATACATGTGCCGATGTTGACCTATTTGTCATATATTGAGATTTGTCGAGAATATAAAGAAAAGCCAAGGTTTAGTGAGGTGATGTAGTTGTTAGTTACAGGTCACCTGGTGGTTCTATGTGTTGGAGTTTTTAGAACTTTCAATATTTGTTATGTATTGAATTCAATGAACTAAACAATTAGCACTAGATGAGGATGAAGAGAATGTGGTTGCTCCTAGTATTATTCAACATAATAAAGTTTCTTAGAGCACTATAGATTAGTGTTGTAACTAATATGAGGCGAGAATTCAAG
>JAJOOO010003228.1:0-13057 GCA_029582685.1 Solanum piurae
GATAAACATAATTTTCTAATAATCATTTGATATTTGCTCAGTAGAGACATGTCGCGGGAAGTAGAAGGTAAATGGTAGGTTGGTAAACCCTAACAATGAATCACATTCACTAGACAAGAAACTCAATTCCGCACAATTGTTTCCTTGTATAATTTGAGGAAGCACATGAAAAACCAACAACGCCAAAAACTGTCCAGAAATTTTTGAATAAAATCATCTCCATCGTCTGAAATAGTTTGGTTCCTGAGTGGAACCATTCAAAGATAGTACTACCATTGCTCAATAGATAATTGATAAATTGTCCATTCAATTCTAGTTCTACATTTGCAGCCTCTAAAATTGCTAATTTTATCATATTAGATGATTTGTAAAGTTTTTTCAGCACAGATGAGCTTGGCTAGTTGTACAATGAGTCACTAACGGCATCATTGTTTATATTGATCAATGAAGTGTTGCTTGGATCAATTCGAACACATCCAGATTATTTCACAGGTATCTGTTATTTTACACCAGTATAGGCATCGGATGAATCTATCCCACCTAGCATTTTTCGTCTCTACTAGAATCTAGAATTTAAACGCTGGTCTCGTGTATTTTTTTCTCTTAGCTGAAACGATCTCTTACATAATTGGTTGTTTAACTTAAATGGTCTCCCTCTATCCCAATTTATGTTACATACTACCAAATTATGCCACATAAATTGTGACAAAAGAAATACAAGATGATAGAAACTGAATTGCGCACACTATTGTATCCTCATGATCAGCAAAAATCAAAACAGAAACAATACTGTCCAAAAATCCAATGATGCAGCTCGCATGAGTAAGAAATGAAGTAGAACGCCTAAGGACAGCAAAATGTATAATAAAACTCATCATTCAAATTATGCCTCTCCAACACTACAGGTTCTCTGCATTTGCCACGAGCCAATGCACAAAAAGCAATGCTCTTTCTAACACTAGACATAAGCTGCTAAACAGAGATAAATCAAATGAACTCCTCAACCGAGAACTATCTAGAAACACATCTAACATATCGTTTCAGCAAAATTCAAACAATATCACAAAAGCTATGAACATACTGATAGATTCAAATCGTTTTTTCGCAAATCAGAGAAATTATAGCTGAAACAGTAGATGAAGATGTGAATATACTTCAGAAGAGAGATTCGGAGAAAAAACTTACTTCTCCCCATGGCTAATTCTCTGCAATCGCTCTGCGGATTGAGAAACGAGATAATGAAGAAAAAACCCTAGCTTAAAGTTGCTTACAGGTGAATGCATTCATTGGGCCCTATGGGCTTACATCTAGGTGGGCTTTAGGTAAAAGAAGAAGTTTTCAGGACTAACCACTTTGAGATAAGTGCACAATATTATTTTTATTGTCACTATTTAACTTGTGTTTGTTTTATTTTTTGTAAGTTGCTATTTTGGAAACAACTTTGTTTGAAAATTTGTGTTTAACTTTAGCTACTTTTATCTGAAGTTTGGCTTTGCGAAGATCAATCATCAAAGCATTTTTGCTTGAAGTTTGGTATGACTCAAAAAGACAACTTCAAACATCTTTTTGAGAACAGGAAAATGTGAGAAGAAAACAAAATAGCCTAAAGTTGCTACATGTGAATACATTCGTTGGGCCTTACATGTTTATATATAGGCTTGAGTTATGTAAAAGTAAAAAAAATCGGGCTTGCCACTCTTAGAATCGACTTTTAAATAATTATTTATATTTAGAAATTCGTTGAACAAATAGGTCACTTCTCAATTCTCATATGAAAATATCATAATATTGTCATAAATATCAAACTCTAAAAAGTAAAAATACACTATTACAAGATTATGACATGAATTTTAAACTTTTAAAAAGTGAAATCTAGAATAAACTAGAGAGTTTTCAATTTCAATTGAAAAAAAATTTGGTAAATTTTGGCATTATTTAAACATGGATCCTTAAATATGGCTATATTCTTCAAGAATAGGGAGTAGTAAATGACCCATACCCGAGTCCGAACACCCAAAAGCAAACCCACGAATTTGATATTCCCTTTTCTTGTTCCCTACTCCACTTTTATCCAACTCTCACCCCTCTTCCTTATTCTCTCTGTAATCAAACAACTCCAACAATGGCAACAGCGATGGTTCTCGACCCGAAACCCGCCGAGAAACTTCCGGCAACCCGGACGGAAACCTCCATCACCGACGTTCCTTCCGATGGAGAAGATGACCTATACGCTCGCCTGAAATCACTTCAACGGCAACTCGAATTCATCGAGATCCAAGAGGAATATGTTAAGGACGAGCTCAAAAACCTCCGACGAGAACATTTACGGGCACAGGAAGAAGTCAAACGGATCCAGTCGGTGCCGTTAGTAATTGGACAGTTCATGGAGATGATTGATCAGAATAACGCTATTGTAGGTTCAACTACGGGTTCTAATTACTATGTTAGGATACTAAGTACGATTAATCGAGAGCTTCTTAAGCCGTCGGCTTCTGTTGCTTTGCATCGCCATTCAAATGCGCTTGTTGATGTTTTGCCACCTGAGGCTGATTCCAGTATTTCTCTGCTTAGCCAATCGGAGAAGCCTGATGTTACTTACAATGTAAGTGTTATACTTCTGAGCTGCTCAGAGTAGGGTTTTTTTTGCTTAAATACATTGGTTAGGGTTTCTTATTATGTGGAGTCTTTTGTGTAGGGATTACTACTTGTTACAGTAATAATAGCAAATTAGAGGCTTTTTAAATTTCAACTTGAGGAAAATTATGAGTCTTTCTGAATCTCAGACTTATTTCAGCGTAGAATTCTCTTAATTTTGAATTTTGGTTATTGTAGCACCGAACTTATTGATCTCGTACAATAGAAAGTCAATTTTCATTAGTGCAGTGACCAGCTTACTAATGAAAACGAAAACATGTTGGGTGTAAAAGAATCTTTGTAGTTATGGAGGAAGTCATAATCTCCTAACAGTGATAGGTACTATGGCTTTTCTAGAGTCCTATTAATTGACTTACTGTAAAGCTGGTAATCTGGTCAAGTGGCTTATCAGGGTCCATTCTGTTTACTTGAAATTAGTTGTTTTTTTTTTGTTAAGGACCGAAAGGAAGTAATTCTCATGTATGCAAAAGCTTCAATAAACATTTCATTCTTGTAACCTTCAGAAGCTCTTTGGGAACCTTTCTTGCAACTAGTTACAAACTTACAATATTGCTAAAGAGATCATCTCCCAAGCTTTGTGAAGGGAGTTCTTAAGCCTTCAATAGTTTTTTGTTTTCTTTTCCTCCAAAAGTGGCCTTATTTATTTCTAATACCAGGATATTGGAGGTTGCGACATACAAAAGCAGGAAATTCGTGAAGCTGTTGAGTTACCTCTAACTCATCATGAGTTGTACAAGCAGATCGGTATAGATCCTCCCCGGGGTGTGTTGCTCTATGGTCCACCAGGCACTGGGAAAACTATGCTTGCAAAGGCTGTAGCACATCATACCACCGCAGCCTTATAAGGGTGGTTGGCTCAGAATTTGTTCAGAAGTACTTGGGCGAGGTATGCTGGTGAACTCTTAATTTACGCATCAATATACTTTAGATCAAAGTAGCCGGATATCAGTCAGAGTTTTCTGTTTAAAGTGTTTGTATCTCATAAAAAGAGATATAGAATAGCATTTAATCTTTTTGCCTATATGGCTTTCCAATTTCATAGGTAGTAGTAACCTTGATTGGGATCGAGAATAAGGTTATTAACTAATATACTATCTCCTTTGAAGTTGAAGGACCCAACTGTGCTTTATGAAGATTCACTAGATGATCATCTAGCATACTGGTTTATTTATTTCTTGAAATTAAACATTACAAATTTAGAAACCACACAGAAGAATTAAGATGATACTTTACCCAATTTCTGAATTTAAAAAGATCAATAACATCGCAAGAATTCTGTGTTCTTAGGGACATAGTCCTGCAAGTGTAGGGACACATGTACCCTTCACTTTTAATGAGTTGGCTTCAGCAAACCTATCCAATATGCAACCAAGTTAAGGACAAGTCAAAAGTAGATGTTTAGCAGACCTTCACTATTGACATGTTTGCTTTTACCATCCTAAGCTCAGCAAGTCCTTTATAATAAGTGGTCTAGCATGAAAGTCACAATATAGAGGTTTGCTTGGTGATGCATTTCTTAAATCTTACTGCTCTCCCTGATGAATAGGGACTGTATTATAGTTAAGCACTTAAGGAGTTATGGTGGTATATAATCGATTTATGATGATATAGCGGCTTCAGAAGCATGTTCGAAAAAGTCAAGAGTTACAGATTTCTTTTAAATTTGTTCAATAGCTAGGCTGGCGGGAAGTTTTTGAAGCTATGGCAAACAGTTTTTTATGCAGTAATTTACTTATTCTTGAATCCAAAATATAGTCAAAGTTCTGATGGCTTGCAGGTAAAGAAGCTTTCTGGAAACAACTTAATGTCTTACTTTCAAATCAGATGCCTAACAGTCACAAGTAGTTTATAAATGTCTTGTAGTATTTGATAATGAGAGTATTTTGTATTTTATTTTATTTTTGTATTCTAGCAAAGTAGCTGACCCCTTTTCTCCCAAAGTAAAGTTTTCACAGAGTTCATAAAAATGCTTTCTTTATAAAAACGTACATTCTAAATTTCTTTTGACATTGTAACTCTGCTATAGTGTCTTTCATGTCAATAATCAATTCACCTTCCTTCTCCGATTTATGAACTAACTCGCATATCTAATGTAGTTCTGGAGGACTTCAAGTCAAGGCCTATCTCAATAGTGAATGGCTCAATACCTTTTCGTTTCTTTGATTACATTTTTCGTCAAAATACAAGACCTGTCAAGATCTTCTCACTATAAAGTAGTAACATAGAATGCCCTGGATATTCCTCCATAGATTGATTAAAATATGTAGACTTCTACTTCCCTTTTCAAACAAAAAAGAAGGATAGAGGCACGGGCTTCCCCTGTCTCAATCATGTTGACTAGGAGAATATCTTGTATATGATCTTTCATGTAGAATTGGCTGGAGAGACAGATCTTGCTTTCTTCACAGCTAATATAGTAGGATAAGTTCAGTTATGTGGACGAGCAGTCTGGTTTCAATCATGTTCTCCCCCAAGTCTTTATGCAATTTCAGATCAATTATGTCACCCCAAGTCTTTATGCAACTTCAGATCAACTACTACTTTATTCCCTTTGAGATACATTTCTCTTCTGTCTGGAGCGTGACTATCATATCATACTGTGTCCACGAAGAGTGATGAGACATCATCTGATTCTATTTAGTCTAGATTTTATCTTCTGATTTTTGCAGGGTCCACGAATGGTTCGTGATGTCTTCCGCCTTGCCAAAGAAAATGCTCCAGCAATCATTTTTATTGATGAGGTTGATGCAATTGCTACTGCTAGGTTTGATGCTCAGACTGGAGCTGATAGAGAGGTCCAGCGTATCCTCATGGAGCTACTAAACCAGGTAGGCTTCTATTCATGTTATAAAGCAGTTCCAGAATAACGCAAGACCCTGCATTGTTTGACGAGCCACATTTTCCTCGGTTTGTATTCTGTAGATGGATGGGTTTGACCAAACAGTGAATGTGAAAGTTATTATGGCAACCAATAGAGCCGACACACTGGACCCTGCACTTTTACGTCCTGGAAGGCTTGATCGTAAGATTGAATTTCCGTTGCCTGATAGACGTCAAAAAAGGCTCGTTTTTCAGGTGGGTTTTGGATAATCTTTATACTCATGATGTGTTCTTCTTTGTTCTCCTCTCCTAAAAAAGTAATGGAGGAAAATATTGTAGGAAGAAGTTCAGTTTGATGGATTCTTGAACGTCTTTCTGCTTCTCTGAGAGCCTTTCTGTGTTTTGTTTTATACAATGTAACAAAATTAACGCTGAATTGTTTTATGGCAGGTATGCACGGCTAAGATGAACTTAGGTGATGAGATTGACTTGGAAGATTATGTTTCTCGCCCTGATAAAATCAGTGCTGCTGAGGTTTGTCTCTTGTCTCTATATTTTTTTGGTGGGAGAACTGTGGAAATCAGGGTTCTAGTTCCAATAATCGTTCTTTGTTTTGGCTGCAACTGTTTTTTCTTCACTTGTGCAACACTAATTATTATGCTGAGGCCTTACCTTATGTGAAATGAACATGAATTGACATATCTGCAGATTACGGCCATCTGTCAAGAAGCTGGTATGCATGCAGTGCGCAAGAATCGATATGTCATCCTTCCAAAGGACTTTGAAAAGGGTTACAGGACGAACGTGAAGAAGCCTGACACTGACTTTGAATTCTACAAGTGATTGTTGTTAAAGGCTAAGCAAATACTTATTATGACATCTACTATGTAAGCCCTGTATGGTTTCTTTTGTAGTTCTGAACTGTTGTTGAATATTTAGTGGCTGTTTCTAACTTTTCAGTAAGATGATTTGTTTCAGAAAGTGTTATATGGCTGAATTTATGTGCAACACTCAGATTCACAGTTTCACATGATTTCTCAAGCTTTAAGTTACTCTCATGGTGAGGGTGATGGTTCGACCACCCGACACCATTTGTTGATCCCTTTCCACTGCTGCATTTACTGTCGAATGTTCTATTGCTAGAGATCTCAATTGCAGCAGCTATATGCTTTCCCTTGGTTAAATACGACTCTTGAAGTCTTCTTTTCTTAAAGAAGAATACTACCTAAAGCAATTTGGAGTTAAAAAGTTTGTATATGGGAAGATCAACTTCCTTACCGTTTGTTCTATTAGTCTTCTGCTATAGTGTTAAATCTGCCGAAGAAGGATGGGTGATTGTGGGTGGGTTCTTTTTAAAATAATTTTATTTTCATTATTCTCCTTCCGTCCACTTTTATTTGTCATGTTGTGTTTTTCGAAAGTTAACTTGACTAAATTTCAAAGTAAAATTAGATTGCATTTTTTTTTTACCCTCCCTAGGAGCTCTCACCCCTTTTACTCTCTTGGTGACTCGAACTCGCAACCTTCGGGTTGGAAGTGAGGGGTGCTTACCATCCGAGCAAGTTTCTCTTGTCAAATTAGATTGCATTAATTTGATATTTAAACAAAAAAAAATTAGATATTTAAAAATTATACGAAAAGTACTATAAATCGTAATTTTTTGCATATCAATATGATGTAAAAGTACATGGTAAAAATGTTAATCAAAGTTTTTATAATTTGACTCTAAAAAAGAATACTAGTCCTATATATACTAGTAGGATTATTTTTAAATTATTTTTATTTTACGCGTTTTGATTTTTTTGGTTTCTTTCTTTTTGCCACGACATTCTTTTGGATGATATTAAATTCAAGTAAAATAAAATTAGGAGGGTAAATAAACGTCCATGTAATTAAAATGCTTTTGTTTGAGAAAATGATATCACACTCTCTTATAATTTGAATAATATATCATGATGCTATAAATCTTTTTAATTTAACTATTATGTTTTTTTGAACTAATTTTCCCTGGCAAAAAAATTATAAATTAAAATAACATTTATAATTTATAAATAATTGACTATAAAAATCTACCCAATGTCCATTAGCCGACTCTACCTTTCTCTCCATAATATAACTTGGAAATAGGGTCCTACAAGATTCCATTTTCCACCGAAAGAGAATAGGGTCTCTGCATTTTCATTTTTTTCTTCCTTGTGGTTGGAGAATAAAGATTCCATTTTGTCCCTTTTAAGGGAAAATAAATAATTAGTAAGAAAGTAGAAGAAAAATATCGAAGAGAGATGATTAGATAAGATATGATATAACTTTATAGCTTACTAAGAAATTATGAGCTCACAAAATCCATAACTGCATTTATAAACTTGAGCTAAGAAAAAAGAGTAAAGAAATTGTATTGATCATTGTTTTGCGTGTAACATTTAAAATAAGCCTCGTGCTCAATTTACAAATATCTTCTAATTGAATCCTAACAAACTATGTTAGCTCATCATCAATTAAGCACTAATCAGTCAACAACTAGATTTATTGTGAGACACATTAGTTTAATGAATCAAATTTATTATGTGATGCACTTGCATTTGAACGCTTATCAAAGATATGATTTTATATTAAAAAAATTATGGGGATAATAGTTAGAATATAGGATTAATTAGGTAGTTGAAAATTATCTCACTTAATCAGACGTACTAGCGATCTTAGTTTTCAAAAATTTAAATTTACAAATTTTAGATTAAACATCATTTTTAGATATTAAGGACTAGTTCATTGTCTTCCATGATAATAAAGACAATAATTGGTGAAACTTTTCCCACGTACGATTTTTTTTATTCATAGGTGATATTGGTACTTTATAGCATAATATAGTTATGAGTTTAAAAATTGGATTAAACACATGATTAAATTAAGTAATGATATGTGAAAGAAAAGATATATCAGATTTAACTCAATATCAAACATCTTATTTGTAATGGTGATAAATCAAACAATTTACAACATTTTGAGTATACTATCACACTATTAAAAAATCCTCCTACCTTTAGAATCACATGAACATAAGTTAGGCCGCAATTAGATTGAATAATGACAAAGCTTAATTGCTTACACAAGATTTATATAAACAAAAATTGGCTAAATTAGAAGACATAGTACATAAACATAACCCTTAACTTGGTTTCAACGAATAACTATGTACTTCAACTTTGAGTGTGCATAAGTAGACACTTTAACTTGTATAAAATTAAACAAGTAGACACACGTGTCCTAAATGACATAATACATGTAGAACGCCAATGGCGGATGTATGTTATGAATTATGGGTGCTTAAGCACCCATTGCTTTGCATAAACACTAATATTTGTTTGTAATATCTAATAATTTATTCAAATGTATTAACTAAGCACCCACTTTATATAGCAATTCTCAAACTAAAAATATTTGAGCACCCATGAAGTAAAATTTCTGGATCCGCCATTGTAGAACGCCATGTAGAACATGAAATTGTCACATAGAATAAATATATCTATTTATTCAAGATCATAATTACCCGCTAACGCTAACGTCCCGAAAGGCCGAAACCCTATGGATAGGAAAAAAAACAATAGAGCAACGTATAAAAAGGTGGCGTTAGCGTTGATCATGCGCCAAAATTATGACTTGTACAAGAGGATTCTAGAAACTGGACCCTACTGAATACTTCCTTTATAACACTCCAATTTCCCATTTTATACTTCTCTTCTTCCATTTCTTCCAAACTACTCTGCTATTGGCTCAAAAATATCCTTTTCCACCTCTGCAATCTCCGTCTCCTTCAATTTCAACTCAAGCAAATCCACCTCTCTAACCAGTTTCATCACTTTCAGGTACTTCAAAATTCACAGATCTAGTTTTTTTTTAGACAGTTTTGGATAGCTAATTCCATGATTTTGAGTGAGTTGATTCTGAGCTACTAAATTTATTACTGTATGTGCAATTTTTTAACTATTAGTTTTATATGTACAGTATTATGTGATGAGCTGTAGGAAGAATTTGTATATGGATATCAACTCGAATGTATGGTTTATTTGAGGAATGAAGCAGATCTAGGTTTTTTTTTTGGTTATTAGCAATTATTTAGTTTTTGGATAACGTCTTAGTTGCTGATTCGGGATTTAGAGTCGGTGGATTAGGAGCTAGTTAAGTTAATTGTATGTGCAGTTTTTTTGTATTAATGTTTAAAAATTGTGTGATGAGCTGAAGGAAGTAGTATATGTTTATCCACTCGAATTAGGCGGATCTAGCTTCTTTGAATTTTTTTGAATAGGTCTGGATAGCTAATTCCAGGATTTAGAGTGAGTTGATTCTGAGCTACTAAATTTTACTATATGTGCAATTTTTAGTAGTAGTTTTACATATACAGTATTGTGTTATGAGCTGAAGGCAGAATTTGTATATGGATGTCCACTTGAATGTATGGTTTTATTTATGGAATGAAGCAGATCTAGGTTTTTTGGCTATTAGCAATTAATTAGTTTTAGCTGCAAATTCGGGATTTACAGTCGGTGGATTAAGAGCTAGTAAAGTTAATTGTATGTGCAATTTTTTAATACTAATTTTTACATATACAAAATTGTTTGATGAGCTGAAGGAAGTATTTGTATATATCTATCCACTTGAATTAGGCAGATCTAGCTTCTTCTTTTCTTTTGTTTTTTTGAATTTTTTAAACAGTTTTGGATATCTAATTCCAGGATTTAGAGTGAGTTGATTCTGAGCTACTAAGTTTTACTATATGTGCAATTTTTTAAACATTAGTTTTACATGTACAATTTTGTGTCATGAGCTGAAGGCAGAATTTGTATATGGATTTCCACTAGCATGTATGATTTTATTTAAGAAATTGAAGCAAATCTATGTTGTTTTTTGCTATTAACAATTTATTAGTTTTTGGATACGTCTTAGTGGCTAATTCGGGATGTAGAGTCAGTGGATTAAGAGCTAGTAAAGTTAATTGTTTGTGCAATTTTATAATATTAATATTTACATATACAAAATTGTGTTATGAGCTGAAGGAAGTATTGTATATATATCTATCCACTTGAATTAGGCAGATCTTGCTTCTTTATTTTTTGTTGTTCAATTTTTTAAACAGTTTTTGATAGCTAATTCCATGATTTAGTGAGTTGATTATGAGCTACTAAATTTTACTATATGTGCAATTTTTTAATATTCTTTGTACAATTTTGTGTCACGACCTGAAGGCAGTATTTCTATATGTTCCACCCGATTACTTTTCTAGATTACAAATTAACTATACAAATGATAAGTGTTAAACTCTATTTCGAACAAAATATACACCTCTCAATATACATTCAACTTAAATTGATGATAGTTAAAAAGGAAATCTGATTTTGAATACATGTTGAACACCATCTTCGACCTAAAAAAGCAAAATCAGAGTATGTTTTCGTCATGAAATTACCTCCTATTGCTATCTCTACAGTCTAATGATCTCGATTGTTTGTGTAGTACCATCAATTGCTTGATCAATTTTTTGAATTGAGTTACAATGGAGTTCTTACTGTTGAAGACGATGAAGAAGGAAGGGAATTCGAATGGAACAGAACGTGCATGACTTCAGTGATTTTTTTCCTTTTTTTTCTAACCGAAATTAACGCCCTTTTCTTTCTTAAACTATCAAAATGTATAAAAAAATAAAATGACAAGCGAATATACAAAAAGACAAGTCCATAGCAAACTATAGTTTTGCTACGGACTGTAATTTTACAAAGTTTGCTATAACATACAATTAGCAATTTTTTATTTGCTACATGTAAAATTTTCTAAAAAAAGTATGTGGTTAACGGGTCAAGTTTAGGTTTGAATGCAATCGGCCCACCGACCTTCTACTGACGCATGCCAAGACGTAAGCCCATATAAGGCAGCCCCAATCAATTCATTCACCTATTAAAGAACGTTAAATTAGGGTTTTCTTATAATTTCGTCTTTCTCAGGCTGCCGCCGAACAATTCCACACACAGAATTAGCGATGGGGCAAAGTAAGTTTATTTTCTCCCAATTTTACGTTAATTACTCATATCTTTTCGGTTTTAGCTTATTACTGTTCTTAATTTTTCTAAAAAAACTTGTTAAGATCTAGCTGTTTGTTCATGGCTTCTGTGTTGTTTTACCATTTTTTGCTGAAATGATACATCTGATTTGTGGCCTTTTGCCTTGTGTGATTCGGTACGTAAGTAGATGTAGAGAACTCTGTTTATTGTTAAGACTAGTTATTGCTGAGCGATTCCAAAGGCTGCAAATGGAGGAGAATGGATATTAGGATTTTTTTAAAAAAAAAAGGTTGTGGGAGAGTATCACAACGTGCGGAGTCGAACTCTGACCAATTAAGTTGTTGAAAGTTCAGGTAGGTAGTCAACTAGCTGAATTACTAAGATTCCCCAATATTAGTATTCATATAGAGATTAATTCAGTAGTTGAAGGTTCAGCTAGTCAACTAGCTGAATTAATAAGATTCCTCAATACTAGTATTCATATAGAGATTAAAGATATTAAGACTAGCTGAATTAATAAGATTCCCCAATACTAGTATTCATATAGAGATTAAAGATATTAAGAGTACCTAGTTGAAGTATTTGAGTATATAAGTAATGGAGTTTTATGATGTTGCTACATGAGTTCCTGTCTTTTGAGACCAATCGCTCGACTCTCTAGTCCTACAAGTGATAAAATTCGGTAGTTTATTCAAGATTATAAAATATGTGGGAGTTGCATGTCGTTTCTACAATTCGTGTCTTTTTATACCAATCACTTTATCTCTAGTTCTACGTGTGATATAATTGGTTGCTTAAAGATGGAATTTTTACCCTTCAGTTTTATGATGTTGCTACAGATGTATCTTTTTAGGCCAATTATTGATCTCTGGTCCTAGAAATGATAAATTGGTAGTAAGATAGAAAATTTGCCCTCTTTTCCTCACTGTTTCTTGCCTTTCTCTAATTATTCAAATACATATCTACTGTGAGAAAACAATAACATGTTAGATAGCCTTTAAATATATCTAATTAAACTGACCAAATAAATACATAGCAACTATTATTGTAAACAATAACTTTAGCAAAAATATGAAATTCTTTCTACCTAATTATTAATCTATTAAAAAAAAGGGTGTAAGAAATTGCTCGGTATCAACTGCTAGAAATAATAGCTACACCGTATTTTAACGAAGTTGCTTTGATTTAATTTTACTACTTCTTGTAATTATCAAATTGTAGGGTAGCCAATCATCTTATCAAATATCAACCGGAAAAGACATTTTAAGTGACTAATGGATGGCTCTAGTAGTATTGCATACTACTTTCTCTCTTTGAACACACAACTCTAATTTTTTTTCATGTCAGCTCCATCACTTAATCCTAAACTAGCTGTACTCAGCTATATAAATCCTTTATATTTATTCTGCTCTATTCTCGCCATTTCATTCCAATACTTAGTAATTTGACTTCTTGGACAACTCCAAGGAAAATGAAATTTCCCGTGAAAAAACTAGAGGCTTTATCAGAACCACATTAGATACAAGTATGGGAGA
>JAJOOO010003230.1:0-27976 GCA_029582685.1 Solanum piurae
GGGTAAATTCGTCCTTTTTCCCTTAAAAATATACCTCTAATTGTTTTATATATATATATATATATATATATATATATATATATTACATAACATTTTATTGTTGGTATAATTTATATTTCAATTAGTAAACTAAATTATTAAAATTGACTTTTGAAGGTCGGTATTTTGTAAAAATTGAATTTCTAATTTCTAATTTCATATTTTGATTTCATCAAGAGACCAATGTATATTATGAGGTTTATTTAAATTGATAATTTTGAGCCAAGGAACCAAAGAATACTTCATCGTATATAGTTGAAACTTCATATATTCTGGAGTTCTAGGAAGAAACTTTTAGGGTAAACAAGTCTTGCTATAACAAAATATCGATATTATAAAAGTAAAACTCCTATCTCAAAATTCGAACTTATTCAATTAAAATTTGAGTTTAATTAAGTTTTGTGCACCGTTGGTGTATGAAATTTCTACACCATCACGAGATTTAACCATAGCAACTTATTTTAATAAAATAACAGTAACTATAAAAAAGAAAAGAATATCAATGAGTAGAGTCCTATTTGAATTCTAATCAAATTTATTCTCATAACTAAATTATTTTCTTTCCAAACTTAATTACAATAATGAGGTTTACCGTAGGTTTTCCAGGATCATGCTTATGTAATTCTTCAAAGCATCAAAACTTGTGGGATCCGGCTCCCCTCCATTACCTCTTCCTCCATTTCATCAAGTGCACGTCTAGATTAGAGACATGTGTCATATTTAAAGTTTGAATGTCAAGATTATATTATATTAACAAATATCATAACCATAGTTAAGTCAACTAATTTTAGAAAACTACTCTCCAAATTTGGTAAGAATTACAATATATTCCATACAAAATTTGATATTTATTAATATCTTTAATTTCATCTTATATTTTTAATTTATAATTTAATATTTAAATACAAAAATATAATATGAAATTAATGATTATAACGCAAAAGTCACTCAACTATTGATATTTCACTTAAAAAGTCACCCAATCAATTTTTAAATATATTTTTTTCATTAAATTTTGTTGAAATCTAATTTTATTTTAAACTATTTTTATAAGAAATAAGAAGATATCTATTTTATTTATCTTACTAATCCACTCCAATTATTTACTTATATTTTTATTTTGAAAAACGTACTGTAGCAATAGACAAAAAAATCATTTTCCGTCTAGCAATTGTTTAGTAGAATTAAATAAGCTGAAAAATGATCCCAAAAAATGGAGAACATTGGAATTGATTAGAAGTAATCAAAAGAACGCAGAATAGCAATCTTTTATCATTTAAAAATAATTGGTTTAAAACTAAAAATTTACAATTTAATATTTAAATACAAAAATATAATATGAAATTAATGATATTAATAAATATCAAATTTTGTATAGAATATATTGTAATCCTTATCAAATTTGGAGAGTAATTTTCTAAAATTAGTTGACTTAACTATGGTTATGATATTTGTTCATATATGATATAATCTTGACCTTTAAACTTTAAATATGACACATGTCTCTAATCTAGACGTGCACTTGACAAAATGGAGGGAAGGGGTAATGGAGGGGAGCCGGATCCAAACTTGTGAATCTGCTAAGAAATAATTTTTAAAGCATTGGCGATTTTAAAATTTGACAAACTACTTCTACTTAGTGTTATGTCGTTATACAATTAGAAAAAATTTCACGTTTAGAAGTGTATTGTCGTCGTCTCCAATTCTTTTGCTTTACTGGCGGACTCACATATTGCTAGCTTTGGAGTATCTGCATTTTATGCCTGTAAACGAGAAAGAATGTGAAATTTGTTCTAATTGTATAACGACATACCACTAAGTAGAAGAAGCTTGTCAAGTTTCAAAATTGCATGATGCTTTAAAAAATATTTCTTAGCAAATTCACAAGTTTTGATGCTTTGAAGAATTTCATAAATATGATTTTAGGGAAACCCTACACTAAACCAAAGAAAATAATTTAACCATGGAAATAAATTTGATTAGAATCCAAGTAGGACTCAATTCGTTGATATTCTTTTCTTTTCTTTTTTTTATAATTATTATTATTTTATTAAAATAAGTTACTATGGTTAAATCTCATACCTTATGATGTAGAAATTTTAGGATAGTGCCATGGAGTTCCATTAAAAATCATGAATTTTAGACAAAACTTGAGTTCGAAATAGTGCAAGTGGACTTCATGAAAACTTATTGAACGGGACATATTCTGGTAATTTTTTAACTTCAGTAAATTGTGTTGGAGTTTTACATGTAAATTTTAAATTCCAGCCTGTTGGGTTGGAATTTTTATGTTTTAGCTAGAGAGTATGGTTATCCAAGTTGTATTTTCTTATTAAAAAGTAAGTAAATTTTGAATAGTTTTGAAATGCTGGCTAAAATTCACTTAGATTTTGTGTTTTTACATGAACTTGTAACTTAGAATTCAGCTACTCCCATTAGAGCATACATTCAAGTCTTGTGATCACAATATTCGAGGTGAGCGTATGCTGGCATTATAGTCATAAGCTTAAGACACATGTTCGAATTCTTTGAAAATATGAGTTCAAACCTAAATATTCATACTACTTATTTCAAAAGCCTTTTCACATATTTATCTACCGTGTATGCTGAACATGATGGTTGGAATGAACTTACTCCTAACATTCTAGCTCCACCTCTGAATTCACGATCTATTTTCTTTAACCACCCACGAAGTTTTCCGATCATCATCATCTCCACCACTTTCTTCTTGGTTGCAGGCAAGCATATGTGCTTTATTAGCTTCTCCAACCCAATCAATCCTAGCAATCAACACTAACAACAGGGCCAAACAAGCAACAACTCCAACCATGAACCCTATCAACAATCCTGCAAGGCCAAGTTGAACCTTGAAAGCCAAAATCACCCCCAATGGCAAAGCCAGCAGGTAAAATCCACTGATATAAGCATATGTCCCAAGCCAAGGTCGCGCTGTCCCACGAACAATTCCTCCACAAACTGCTAGAGGGAAGTTAACAACTTCAACTAAGGCCATTAGCAACATGATCCTCTTTACCCCTCTAATTACCCCTTTATCATGGCTAAACAGAGGACCCCAAATTCCTTTTGCTGCTGCCATAACTGAGCCACCGAAAAGGCCTGCAACGATACTCAAGCCTAACGACACGTATGCTGCCCTGTAAGCAAGGCCGGAACTATCTGCCCCTAGCTCATTAGACACACGAATGGATGCACATGTCGCGAGTGAGAGCATAACAGAGTAAATCAAATAATCAAAATTCAACACAATTGCTATAACCCCAACTGCTTGTTTAGCATTCGGGAGTCGCCCTGTGAGCAAAACCAAGATCTCATAGCACCACCATTCGAGGCAAGTTGTAAGGCAACATGGTCCACATAGTTTTATTAATCTGATCCAATCAAGAATCCCCTGTTCCCACCAGCCTCCTTCGTTCCACTTTCCGCCCTTTCTGTTCTCTGATATCACAACATAAATAACCAAAAGAATCATGATTAATAAATCTGTTATCCAATACGCCATTGAAACTCCTTCTAGCCTCTTATTCATCGAAAGTAGCACGTTTATCGGTATATGCAGAGCAACCCCCAAAGCAGAGGTTAACATAATTGGGATTGTAACATTTTGTGTGCTCAAATAAGCTTTCAATGGACACAAAAAAGATGCGATCACCAAATCAGGGAGAAGATAAACAAGATACTTTTTAGCTACCATTGAAATCTCTTCTTGCTGGCCAAACTTAATGAGGATCTTGTCAACATTAAGCCACAAGAAAGAAACAGGAATTGAGACAACTAGTAACAAAGAAACAAACATGACAAGGGTCTTGTGAAGTAACTTAAAATTCTTGGCTCCAAAGGCTTGTCCACAAATAGGCTCCATAGCACCACTAAGTCCATTCAAGACTGAGAATCCAGTCACGTTCGCGAACGTAAAACCAAGCGTTGCTCCAGCTAAAGAAAGCTCACCAAGCCTACCGAGGAACGCAGTTGTGATGGCTGTTTTTGCAAACCATGTGAAGTTCATAGCCATCAGAGGGAGTACTATTCCCCCTTGCAATTTCATTTCTAAAAGGGCATTTTGTATGAGTTTTTCTGGCCATTTTTTAGTCATTGATTCAGATTTCAGGCATAGTAGTGGTGGTATTTGCAATATTAGTGATGTTACACAAGAATGGTTAGTTTTTAAAGAATTATAAGTTTTGTGGAGGAGTTGGTAATAATAAAAAAATGGATTTTCTTGTAATTGCCAATTGAAGAAAGAAAGCCAATAAAGAGAGGGAAATTTTGGTGGGGAATTCATAGTGCATGATGAGAATGCAAAGGCAAATCAAAAAGGGGTATTGCTAAAAAGAAGAAAATAACACATGGCTCACAAATCTTTATGAAAGACAAACTGTTTTTTCTCGTGTTGTGTTTGCTGAGTGGAAAATGATTTCGAAAAGAATTATATATACTAACTAAAGATTAATAATAATAGCAAATCAGATAGTTGTTTGATTAATATTTTTATTTTGCTTAATCAAGGACAACATCTTAAGCATGAATAATATAATATGGGGGGCCTAATATTGGGTAAATTAAAAATTGACTCTAACATCATATTTTTTTAAAATGGACCTCAAGGTTGACAATTGTCAATAATATCGGGAGACCAATTTTCTATCCCAGAACCATTGTGGGACTTCATCAAAAACAAAATGGTAGTCCTTGTCCTAAAATTTCTTAAGAATTTTCATGATACCATTGAAGGGAGAAACTTCCACATCGATGAAAAAGAGGTTCTTGGGCCTTATTATAAGACTTGGGCAATCTTCCTCCCTTATAGATAGTTTTGGGGTGTTAGTTAGGCTAAATGTCTCATTTAATATGGTATCAGAGTCAGACCCAATATGGATCGAATTTTGTTGCCAGTTTCAATGCACATGCAAATATACATGGCTATGACATTTTTGCTCAATCACATCATATCTATACTTCACTTGTCATGCTAATTACTATCAAATTGTTGACTCACGAGGTTGATATTATGATCATGCTCCTCTTCAAACTCTAATCCTCTATTTATTATTAAGTGATGATATGTTAATTAACCCGAATGCATTTGTATCTCCCGTCTTAGAGTCAAGTAGAGCAAACTATGTATAATTTCCATCCTAACCGCAAATTCTCTCGGGAAAAGAAGTAATCTTCTGCCCCCCCTTTGTTCTGTGCTCCAAAATATCGATCGATTTCTTATAAAACTTGGACAATCCTCTTGCCTTTGAGCCTCAGGCCCTAAGCCTAATTTAATAATCACATGATGACCAATTGTAGAAATGGAGAATAAAGTGGGACAGGGATTCAATTTGAAATTGTAGGTGATCGGTGCAGATAAATTCTCACATGTTTTCTTAAAGAATCAATGATAGCTTTTCACACAACGCTACTGTAACCAAAAAATTCGATTATCACATGAAACATGTACATATTAAATACATAGCTCAAGGAAGTAGGCTTAAACAAAGAAAAAGAGTGAAGAGAATAAGGTAAGTTAAAGAGGTTTGGCACCATACCACTATCTTAAATATGAAAAAAAAGTATCAAATTGGGGTACTATATGTTATATACTTCCCCCGTTTCAAAATAAGTGAATTGTTAAAATATGCCAATATGCTTTAGGCAAAATCTATCTATTGGTTACCTCTATGTTTATGTAGGTTTATAGCACTTTACTGTGCCAAAACTCTTAGTCTTAGACAAGATCTCTTAGGAGTTTTCACTCCATTGTAAATGCTCTTTTCGTGTCTGGAGGTTAGGTTGCCATGTCCCCCTCTGACTCTGTAATTTTTGTCTATCTTATTAAAAATAAAAATAAAAATGTTACACTCTTCAAGAAAAGAATATTAAGACATCAATTAGTCATTATATTTCATTTTTACACTTTTTAATTATTGTCAAATTACTCTGTAGAAAGACCAAACATTGATCATGATAATTACTCCCAAGTAATCAAAGCAATTAAAGTTTTTTGAACTCATCACATAGGAAATCCAAATGAAGGGTAAAAATAGAAGAAAATTTAAAAATTATTCTTAAAGATTGAACAATTAAGTTAAGGAATAATTTGAACTATGTAAAATGTCTCAACAATTCACTTATTTTGAAAACATGGTTTGGGATTCCAAATCGTGATTTTAATTTATTTTTAAAAAATGTTAAATTTGACCCTAAGTTTATATTTTGTAAAAAGAGATTCATTATTTTAAATTTTGAAGAAAAAAAAAAGACTCATGTTCAGCGCCAAGAAATTTTGAAAAAGATTATACTATGTATTAAAGAACAATTAGTTACAATTATTATTGACTGACTAATTGATCTTTATAAAATTATGTGTATTTAAAAGTTTGTAATCACAAAATTTTATTATAAAAGGAACATTAATATAGGTGATTTATCAATCAACATATCTTAGTATATTCCAATATTTTGGTTATATAAAAATCTGTGAAATTTTGATAGCTTTAATAACTTTTAGAATTTTTATGTTTATGAGAAAAAATAACTTTAAAAAAAAATTCAAACTACATATTCAAATCAATCTGATGTCAGATTATGATTTCATAGCGCATGTCCAAACGTCCCCAAATCTTGCCATATATATATTCTTAAGCAAATGACCACTTCCCAAACTCCATTAATACAAACAAACTAAAAATATGCACTCTATGTATAGGTATATTATATTTATATTACCATATATTCTAGAAAAAGAGTATAATTAAAAATTCACAATCATTCAACATTCTTCATACTTTATGAGCGGATAGATTAAACTAGCAAAAACACATTTCTATCACGAAGAATCAGAGATGTTGCAATAATAACTGTATGAAATCATGATCAATTATTCTCTAATCTAATCTTAATAATTAGGACATATTACTTTAGTTGTGAGTGTAAATTGTAAACCAATAATATTTCAGCTGGTATAGTGCGTTGGTTAATGCTTATAATCTTATGCGCACTAATCTTGATTATTTAATAACTTTAAAAGATGTATCCCTCTTAATCCTTGTTTTATGCTTCATTATATATATATATTATATGTGGATTAATGGAAGATCTATTAAGAATAACTTAAAGGACATCCCAACTGCAAATTGGGTGGAAATTCCTGATAACAAATAAATGTAACTAAAGAAAAGATTTTATTCGAATGGATCAAAAATGGAATTTCAAGTCATAGAATCAAGAATGGATCAAGTAGAGTTTTTAAGAAAGAAACGCTAAAACTCGACCGACCCAGCCGGTAGTGGCGGAGACCGAATTTTAATCAAGGGTGTCAAAATATAAAGAAGCAAAATTGCATAAAAGTCAAGGAGTGTCAGCATATATATATATATACACATCAAAAAAATATTTATATCTGGCTACAGTGTAATTTTTCGACGAAGGAGTGTCGGTCGACACCCTTGCCGCCACTGCCTGTCGGGTTGTCTATCTTTAAAAAAGTGAAACACTTTCATCGGTTATTTTTCATACAAAAATACAAAGGAATTCTCAAAAAGATTTTAAAAAAAACGATGTCCATTCATTTTTATTTTTTTAAAATGAAAACTAACAAAACGGACATCAATTTTTTAAAATGCAAAACTGCAATTGAGGAGCATAAATAAAAATAAAAAATTCATAAAATTTAATATTTTTTGTTTAAATAGTACACAAAAAATGGGATTAAAGGATTAAAATAGAAAGACAGAATGCAAAAAAGAAAGCAAGTTAGAGAGTTGTCTATGTATTTGGCCCGGAATTAAAGCATCGTCGCCAATTATTATTTTTCCCTTGATTATTTATCATCTAAACTTATCAATACTATTTTTTATGTTATTCCATTTCATTTTTATAATTAATTCAAAATATAGATCCTTATGGTCCGATCTTTTTATGAACTATGCGAATAGTCATTGTCGGGCTGCTATTTATAAGTCACATAATTCCAATCTCCTTCTAAGTGCATTTTTCCTATTTATTGTATATTAAAAGTATATAAAAGAGATTTTGAATGTTCCAATAATGAGAACAATTTTAGTTCATTTGAAGAAAAACCCTGGGTCAAAGACAAAACTGAATTGATTAGGATTATGTATCGGTCGGTTCGATTAAATCTTGAAGTTTATGATTAAACTTATCATTTATCAGTTTGTAAACATACTAAATTGTCTAGAGAAGACGTGGCTATTGATGGCACTCATAAGAAAATAATTTGTAATGATAGTTCCCCACATCCTCTAAAATATTACAGACAAGTACTTGTGCAACATCCGTTTCAAAGTCCTAAGAAATAACCAATGATGGTTGCCTCAAGTCTAATATTAATGCAAAATACAATGCACCACCAGATAATCCAAGAAAACAAGCGTCTTGTCCAGTCTCCATATCTTCAGGCAATTTCATAGCCCAAAAACTTTCGTGAATACTATCGTAAACAGTTATATGTGGTGTATCGTCAAGCCAACAAAATACTGATCGACAACGCTATGATGGTGATTTCAGATAGGTAGAATGTAACAATCCAAGCGGTACATCAAGAATAATATTATTAGTGGTTGTCTTAGAAGAGAAATTTTCGATTGTTATAGTGAACTGTATAATACTCCTATTATAACTTTGTAGCTTTCTTATATATTGGGGTTATAATATTGTATATCATGTTTTTAAATATTATTGTAAAAATAAAATGAAAATCTTATATATTATTGTATACTGAATATATATTGCTAAACATATATAATGTAAATTTTAGGCTATATTTTATAATGTAAACTTGGTAATTGTACTTCTTAAATTTTTTTCCAAAAATGATTGGATTGATCTGAGTAACTTTTTGAGTAAAGTAACAAAAGGTAAGACTTGCCTTCTCATTAAGTAATAGAAAAGTTAAATGACTTTTGGATGAAATAACAAAAGTAAAGCTTTTCTAATAATTTTTTTTTTTTATTACAAGTTTTTCTTTAAAAAAGACTTTCTCAATTATTTTTGATAGTTAGTTAATATAGTGACGAAATTAAAATTTTCATTATAAGAGATTCAAAATATAAAGAAATAAATCTAGAAGAAATCAATATTTACATAAAAATAATTTTAACAATATATAAAAAAATTCGCGCAGACGCACATGAACTCAATCCTATCTGTCACCGGCATTTGGGTCACGTGTGGAGGAGTGGTAGCAGAAACTCCCATGCTCCACAGGGAAGAGTTAAGGTCCCCATTTCACCTTGATGATTTGTCTGAATATGACTGTCTTTTCTCTTTACTCTCTACGCACACAGCTGTATGGTTGTTGCTCCCATTTATTTGTTATCCATTTTTATGTACTCAAATCTTAAATACTCTAATATCATTTACTCCATTAGCCCCTCCACCACATCTTTTTTATTTTTCAATTTGGTAAGTTTGTGCTTGTAATTTTTCCTCCTAAATATCCTAATGACAACTACATTTCTTTAGAAAAAATCCACACTTGTGAATATGGAAGTGCATTCAAGATTGTTGAAATCTCTTCCTCTCTTGCTATAACAAATAAAAAAAATCAAGAATGGAATTTTTTATTCTTTCAAAATTGCACTTCATCAAGAGAAATTTTCAACACCCTTTTTAGATCTGATGTTTCTTGTTGCATTTTTTCAGATTATCCTTTTTCTAACAGCAACCAATGCAGAATTTTCATCAAGGCTGCTTGATTCAGTTCTTCAAGATTATGCTTTTAGGGCTTTTGTTAGGCCAAGAACTGGGATTCCTTATGATGGGAATGTGCCTTTTAATTACACTGGAATCAAAGTTTCTGCACTGAGGTTAAGAAGTGGGAGTATGAGGAGAAGGGGTGTTAGTAGATACAAAGAATTTCAAATCCCAATTGGTGTTTTGGAGCAACCTTATGTAGAGAGGCTTATTATGGTGTATCACAATTTAGCCAATTGGTCTGATTTGTATTACCCTTTACCAGGTCATATTCATTTAACACCAGTTTTGGGTATTTTAACTTATGATGCTTCGAATTTGTCCGCTACTAATTTGCCTGAGTTGGATATCAGAGCTTCAAAGAATCCCATTTTGGTCAATTTTTCTAGTGTAGTGAAGCCGGTGCCAATGGGGTTGTCGCCAAAGTGTGTGTATTTTAACTTGGATGGTGCAGTGGAGTTTGACAATATATTGAATGGGAATGTGTGTAAGACCAACAAACAAGGACATTTCTCTATAGTGGTTGAGTTTACTACTGCTGCTGAGCCAGAACCTGAACTTGAACCCGAACCCGCCAGTCGAGGTGGCACAGATGGTCATAAAAATGGTGGTAGAAAAAAATGGGTGATATTTGGATCAGTTGTTGTTGGATTTGTGGCATTGGTTTTCTTGGTTTTATTGATTGCTTGTTTGAACAAGTATGATAAGAAGAAAAAGATTGACAGAATGGAAGCAGCAGCTGATAGAGGTGTACCATTGCTTATGACAAAAGTTGGGAATACAAAGGCACCAATAGCTTCAGAGACTCGTACAAGACCCTCGTTAGAGAATGAATATCTCCCATAGATTTGATTCTTTTTTTTTAAAGTATTCATCTGGTAATCCAATGATTCTTCGCGATATTTAATTCAATTCATTCTATTTTACGTTGTGTTATCATCTTGATGAATATTACATTTGCCATCACACAATTGTAAATTGATCAAGTTTTTAATTTCTAGAAGTATAAGTTACCAGACTTGGTCTTGAAGTTCCATGTTTCAACATTTTCCTTTAAGAAAAAGGAAGTGACCTTCCTTGAGCCAAAAATAAAGAACCAAACAAAATAAATACAGTAACTAATTAATTAAGGCTCCCAAACAGCCTAGCACAATTAATCTAGATGCTGACTTTTGTCCAGCTGTGGCCTAAGTAGTTATCTCCCACTTATTCTTTCTTGAGATCTGCAGCTAGCTCAAAATGTGTTCTATATTGTAGATAACATCCATTTTTTTGGGCGCCCCCTCCTGAATCTTATCCATTACGTCAACCCTTCTACAACGATCAGAAGGGATTGCGGAATTATGCATTCATCAAGTTATTTCAATATAATTATCTGGTTTCTAATTCCATTTCTGTTTGGATCTGGATCATCTAGTTCAGATTCATCCGCGCAAACCTCACTTGATTCCTTACTTCAGCAAT
Organism: Solanum piurae; assembly: GCA_029582685.1. Classification (NCBI taxonomy): domain Eukaryota; kingdom Viridiplantae; phylum Streptophyta; class Magnoliopsida; order Solanales; family Solanaceae; genus Solanum; species Solanum piurae. The sequence continues at coordinate 11,224 of JAJOOO010003230.1, forward strand.
ATGCTTTCAGGGAATTGACCGGGAAAAGAACCAGAAATGGTGTTCCTTACGACGCGTATGTTCCTTCCAGTTTGACAGGGGTTAAAGTTTCAGCCATGATTCTTAAAACACACAGCTTAAAACGGAAAGTCTGCGGCTATTATAAAAATTTCTTCATCCCATCCGGGATAATAGAGGAGCCTTATGTAAAGAAACTTGTTCTGGTTTACCAAAACTTGGCTAATTGGTCATCCTTTTATTATCCTTTGCCTGGTTACACTTATTTGGCACCAGTTTTCGGAATCCTGGCTTATGATGCACATAATTTGTATGCCAAATATCTACGAGACTTGGATATACAAGCATTGGAAGATCCTATTTCCATCAAGTTTCCTTATGTGCAGCCAGCACCAGAGGGGTCTTTCCCCAAATGTGTATACTTCTACTCGAATAATTTTGTCCAATTTGGCCACGTTAAGGATGGAAATATTTGTGAAACCAGAATGCAAGGACATTTTTCTATAGTTGCTGAGGTGAAAGTTGCTCCAAGTCCTTCTCCTAGTGCCAATGACACTGCCCCAAGTCCGGCTCCTAGCGCCAATGATACTGCCCCAAGTCCTGCTCCAAGCGCCAACGATACTGCCCCAAGTCCTGCTCCTAGCGCCAATGATACTGCCCCAAGTCCTGCTCCAAGCGCCAACGATACTGCCCCAAGTCCTTCTCCTAGTGCCAATGATACTGCCCCAAGTCCTGCTCCTAGCGCCAATGATACTGCCCCAAGTCCTGCTCCAAGTGCCAATGATACTGCCCCAAGTCCTGCTCCAAGCGCCAACGATACTGCCCCAAGTCCTTCTCCTAGTGCCAATGATACTGCCCCAAGTCCTTCTCCTACACCTGATGAAAATAATCATCAAAAGATCAACTCTAAAACGTGGACAATTTCATCCGTGTTTCTATTTTTTTCTCTCACAGGAATATTGTTTGTTGTTGTAAACAAGTCTGGATTATTGGAAATAAGACAAAGATTATATGATTCAGCAGCAGTTGCTGTGCCCTTGTTAGGGAAAACAGAGGTGCCATTGCCATTGGAAACTCCAACTAGACCATTGCCGGAGAACGACTATGTGCTTTAAGTAGCAACACCATTTTTTTTGTGGCTTGCATACTTAGAGGTACAACTTCAAGAAACTTTTACATATCAATATAATTTAATCTGTTATAACAAGTTAGTATTTATTCTATTTTCTAGGTTAAGATTGCATGTGTTATAAGTAATCTGTTGTTGTAGGTAGCTTAACCTGATAGTGTAAAAAGTGTATATATGGTCACTATGTCAACACACACAACTTAAATTTTATAGGTTGTAAAATGGGGTGTGAATGCATAATATATATCGATTTGAAAGTACAATTTCGTTGTCTGTTAGCTTGATCATGTGTTCGAGTTAAATTTAGTTTGCAATACATTGGCTAATGAATGCGTACTTGTTGTGCTAGGTCATTCTGTAGCATGTTGCATTAAAAGGAAGAAACGAAAAATCAGGCTCTAAAATATTTGCAGGTTCATAATATGATATTTTTATTTCCTCTGTTTTCTCATTAAACCCTACAGTCTTTTTTGCACTATCCAATGTGCAATACAATTGATTCCTAGCAAGATTAGCTGCTCGCTTCGGGTTCAGTAAAAACTATACCACAACGAAACAAGACAATACAATAAAAGTTTCTGTTAGTCTTATGATGAACACAAATTCATTAGCAGACTGCAGGGCCATAGTTTATTCGTCTTAAGATCATCACGGATCCTAATATTAACACTATCTTGTTTAACTCCACTAAAATAGGAAGAGTTGTGTATCTACCTTCATTTACCAGCACGACCCATAATAAGCACATCACCACGAGAATCAGTGCAATCACTACACCGGCTATGTATAAGCATCATGTTAGCACAAATCAAACATCTATGAACTGATTCGAGACACTTAAATAATAGACGACAAAATGAGATTTCTAAGAAAAAACTTGGAAGTATGACGAGGGTAAGTAGAAATGATCACACACATTTGATAATTAAGAATCCAGATGAACTCCGAAAAAAACTCCATGTGAGCCGAGGTTGTCACTCATCAATCATCATAATCAAATACTCTATGCAAGAGGACTGCAAAGAAGAAAAGATCATTCCAAGTTATAGACAACGTACATCAGTACAAGAATGAAGCAGAGAGTGAGAATTAGACACTTACATATAATTCGGTATACAAGGCTATCTGCATTTATTGAAACATTCAGTATTAGTAGCTAAACAAAAAGCTTGTTCTACAAATCCAATGTCAGTTTTTTTAACCTTAGGAGACTTAATTTTTTTGAATTACAAAATCCAAATAAACACAACACAATCAGGTACATTAGAGAGGTTATGCAAATGGATATAAAAGGCAAATGTGAGAACATTTGTATATCATATCTATTATAATTTTCGAAACATGAACAGTTAACTAAGATTTTGCAGTATTTATAGCTTTTCGCTAAATACTATATGGAGAAAAAAATACAACATATAGTAGCAGAATTAGTTGATGATGAAGAACCAACAGTTGGAAACCTTTTATGATCTGTTATATACCCTAATGAGTACATGGATATTTTTCTGAAAGTTTATTGATGAAGTTGTTTAACCTTCGCTTTCATTTTTTTCTGCGTAGCAATACTTTTGCGAGTGCTATATTTCTTGTGAAATCATGTATCTGACTACTTATATACTCTATCAACCAAAACTGAACATATTTTCAATAGCAGAAGAGAGCTCTTGGTATGTGGACTAGGTTCTTAGGTCCATTAAATCCACCTCACTTGTTCATTTTATAAAGATATACTTATAACGTGTTTGAACAAGTTTCTGGGAGAAAATAAGTGTTTTTGGAGAGTAGTTGAAGTTGTTTTCAGGACCTAATAAAAGTAGCAAGTGCATCTTTGAAAAGCACTTTTGAGAAAAATACACTTAGACACACTTTTTAAAATCTTGGTCAAAAACTAATTGATGCTCAAAAGTACTTTTAAAAGTTTTTGGCCAAACACAAATTATTTCTCTCCATAAGTACTTTTAAAAAAAGCATTTCTTTTAAAAATAAGATGATTTTAATAGTTTGGCCTAACAAGCTATTACTTGGTGATAAGGGCAACTCCTTTTGAATATATTCTTTTATTTTCATGATGAAAACTATACATATGAATCAATTTAATGACATTCTGTGGTTTTCAAAGGTTCGATGAAATGCCTAAATGACTTGAACATGTATATAGCCTATTATCGTTATGGTTATAGATTGAAGCTGCAGAGAAGTGTGTTTGATCGCCATGATACAAATTTGATCGATTTGACATATAGGTTCAAGAGGATTTAAAAGAAATAAGTTGAGTATAACATATTCAGAATAAGTTGATGTTTTGAGATTCACAAGATCTTAGTGTATATGATAATCTCTTTGCCTCCCGTCATCATAATAGTTATTCACAGACTCAAATGTTTTGCATGTGACAATTTCAGTAAGTTTTAGCAAGTCTATTATCATATTCAGATGTCTATGCATTGATCAGACTCCATATGTTTCCTACAAAGGTTTTCTTCATATTTTTGAAGTTACCGAAATTTCGACATGATAGGTGCATCTAATATAAAAAAGTTGATCCAAGATACAAATTTGATCGGTTTGACATTTAGGTTCTTATCATTGAAAACAACTAAAATTCTAAAATTATACGTCTAAAAATAAAAAAAACCTAAAGTGCTATCAATAACCACTTAGAGAGGTGTTACCCAATTTTAGAAAAAAAAATAAAACAAGATAGATATAAATTCAAATTTCTAACCTTACTTCCAGAGGTGCACCCAATCATCATCACATTATATGATACTTCGAGTGTGGATTCACACATCCATATTTTAAAAAAAATATAAATTATAATACTACGATTTCGAGAGGAAAGCATGGATTCACATGAACCAGTGACCCCTCCTACATACGGCCCTCTTATCATACCTAAGTTACGAGTCACAAAAGATATTGAAATCTATGTTTTTTTTTTGCTGTTAAGCCATAAAACAGATTTGATTCATGCAATTAAGTTCCACCATAAAAATGATGCGACAATTAATTAATGGTAATAGTTTAATTGTCGCTAAATATGTAGCTTTAGAGGCAATTAACATTCTTTGTAAATGTCCCTAAAACGATATTGAATGTAATAACAATCAATTAATGTTGATAAAGACTTTAACATTTTTTATTAATATGTATATTTATTGTCGCGAATATAACCAAGAGAAAGCCAATGAATGCCCAGGAAAGTGGCATCTTCTTGAAGTCTGAAAGGGACAGAGTTGACAGCAGTTAAGTTACATAATTTATCAAGTAGCAGCAAATAAGGTTGAACTTGTGAGCCCTAAACAAAACAAGTTGAATCATCATTGCATTGATTTCTAACGTATGACAACAACTCACATGTATACCTCATCTTTGTCGCTTCCTTAGATTTCAACACTAAAATTAATTAATTAAACATAAAATTTATGTTCTTAATTATGATCTTAAGCTCAGATATCCGTAACTAATTAGTCTTCCTGCAAGATAAGTAAACACAGAGAGAGCCTGTGGGAAACTAAACCAGAAATTTAATTAGGTGCCTTTTTTATGGTAATGCTAAATGATCAGAAAATTTGGTCAGAATTTAGCTAGAAATTTAAAAAGTCTATAATATCCTTTTTATTATAAAATAAACTGATCTTTTTTTCATTTTTTAATTAAAATGTATTAAAGTTAAAAGGGTACAAATATTCAAAAAGGTAAAATAACATAGTGTGAAATATGTTATTTTATCACTCTGCCCAAAATGATTTTTCCTTTTTTTTTTTAATTAAAGTTAATTAGGTGCCATTCACATGGGAATTTGTTTAATTTTTATGATTAGAAAATGAGAAATTAGAGACAAACAAAATTTCGTACTTAAATGATAAAAAATTTATGCTAATCTCATTTAAATACAAATTAATGATGAATTATAAAGAAATTCAATTATCTAGGAGTGTTTAAGCGATGAATAGCTAGGAATTACCGATTAATTCCATAGCTAATTTCATATTTTGTTGTAATATAATTTGTTGTCCAGCCAACCCACCTGGTCATTTCAAGATAGGGATAATTTATAAGTTCGACATAATTCAATAATTTTGATCAAGACTTTGTAATTATATTAAGAAATTAGCTAACGTGTAAATATCCAATTAGCTGTTTTTTTAGAATTTTAAAACTTATAAACTTAAAATCTTTAACTCTCCTCTACTTTCAGAAGTCCAAGACGAAAATGAACAAAAATAAAAATTAAAAATAATAATGGTAGCATATAGTATAAAATTAATTTATCTAATTATAAGGTACTCAGATGACAGGTGGAATAGTGTCTAAAGAAAACGACATGGTCAATTAATTAAGACAGAAGTTAACAGCTTGCATATAATCAGGTTATTATTAATCGAACCAATAGATAACGTTGACGCCATTTTATATGTATTTTTCATCTTGATTACCTCACATTTGCATGTGCAACAGAAGAGCAACAAAAAATTTAGTTTACATTATAAATCACAATTTTTAGAGTTATGAATAAGTTTTTTTATACATTTTACATAAATTTTTAAATACAAATTTGAACCAAATTTAATGTATTATGTCCATCCCACATTTTGCATTGTGGCTCAGTCCATATACATGTGTGGCCACTAGCCGGCACCATCAAATTCAGCTAAAGTTAGCTCGAACTGGCCCTCATTAAGAAATATTTCTAAAATATTTCCTTATTTTTGTAAATATTTTATTATACACATAAAGGAAGAAGTTCTATGATGGTTTATGTCAAACTAAGTTCATTAATAAATATATGATATGTGTCATTTTCTTACCTATAAATATTTAATCACTTACATTAAATGGAAGTCATGGACATGCTGGTAGCGTTGAGTATGTGATTCATGAAGCATTTTTTTTTTGGTTTTTCATCCGGTGTTCGCTATTTATATTGGAGTTCGACTATTTGCATTAGGAAGTCTCACATTAGAGGGTAAAGCGCTCCCTAACAAAAATAATTATGCACTCAAGGGGGCTCAAATCCGAGACCTCTTGGTTAAGGATTAAGGTGTAATTACCACTCTATCACAACCCTTGTTGGTGATTCATGAAGCACTTGTTGTTGAAGGAAATGCCATCCTATTTTTATTTTTTTGGTACTGTCACGACCCAAACCATCGTCACTAACCCTCCGGTGCGAGAACCATTAATAATAATTAGCTAATCAATTCTAATCAAAATACCAAGGCATTTAAGTTACGGCAACAACTTTAAATGACTAACTATTAAAGTTCCCATAAACTTACAAAAGATCTAACAACAAAACAAATGCGGAAGTAACACCTAGAACCTGAAAGTCAACGTACCAAAACTCTAACAAGATCCATAAATCTAAACAAGAAGGGTCACAACCCCAAACTAATGTACTAACAACTAACTAGAAAGTCTAAGTCTGAAATGTGGACATAGACAGAAAGAGAACTCATGGCAGCCCAGAAGACTGGCTCACCCTTGAATTCGAACGACGATCCTTGATCTTGTAAGAGAGATCTGTCAATAGCTGCCTGAAGATGCCATGTATTCAACAAAGAAAGAACAAGTGCAATATCAGTATACAACTACAGTGTACTCGTAGGATCACACAGTTATCCCACTAAGTGCAACATACATAAGTCAAGACAACAATACAATAACATGCATACACCGAACATATACAATATCATCAACGTTTACGAACAACGAACCGTTTCACAATTCTCAAATATCACAGTTATATCAAGTCATTGGTCCTCTCAAGGAAACCAAACCCAAACTGTTAGCATACCGGAACATGGTACCCGATCCAATGATTATGCCGGAACGTGGCAACTGATCTCATAATTATGCCGAAATATGGCAACCGATCCAAGTTAGTGTGTCGAAACGCAACACTCGATCCATTCAACAAGCCACAATCACAATCACAAGTATATTCTCATAATTATACAATCAAGTCATGATTCATGGCATTCATCATTCATATAACCTCCTTTACAATTTATGTGATCAATAATGCAACATTCGCATACATACATGTATCATAATGAAACAAGAACAGACATATACCACACAATCATAGAATCACAACCATCACCTACCTCGAAACAAGCCTTGAAACCCTAAGAAACTTGATTCTTCCCTTTCCGGATTCGTTCAGCTTGTTCTTGGTCTATAAATAATCAATATAATACGGAAATCAATAAACAATCACTAATTACCCGGATTACTAACAATTCTAACAATCCTAGATCATACCCATGATCCCATGACCCAAATTAGGGCTTTTCCCACCATAATTCTCAGATCAAAACTCTCCCACATCGATATTTACCCATTAGATTACGTTATACGGATCAAAAAATAGATTCGAGGAGTTAAAACCTTACCTTTAGCCTTAAAACTGGTGGAAAGCTGTCAAGAATCGTCTGTGGTTCGTCTCCTTACGCTCAAAGTTAAAAAGTACAGAATAAAGACGTTTTGGGGTTTATTTCCGACTTAAGTCGCGTCGAACCTGCCACAACGGTCCTCACCCCGGTGGCCCCGCCCTGGCGGCAGAAATCCCACCCCGGCGGCTTGCACGGAACCAGTGAGTTATTTTAATAATTCCAAGACCCCTATTTCACAAAACACATTCAACCAACGACACTCAAAAAATACCCGTTCACGCTAAGTTCAATTCCGGGAGTTTTACTCGCCCGAATTCAATTCCGTAAAATCGTACGGGTTCCTTAACGACTTACCTATATACTAATGTGATCAAATTCATAATTAGATCACCCAATTGCTACTAGATTTTTCTAGACGTTAATGACTCTAATTTTGTTCAAATCTGGACTAAGTTGGGAAATCTCAAGATACTACGGAAAAAAAAATCGGCCCAAAATTTTTTCCCATTGGCTTTTCTATAACGACGGAACCTGATCGTTACAATAGATACCAATTTACCCATCACTATCCCCGAGTGACAAAACTTAGGAAAACATGCTAAAGAAAGCATGGAGTAGTACCTGAATCGACGAACAATTGGGGATACTTATCTCGCATGTCTCTCTCGATTTCCCAAGTAGCTTCCTCAACTGGATGATGCTTCCATTAAACTTTCACGGACTTAATCTCTTTGGTCCTCAGCTTACGCACATCACAATCAAGAATTGCAACCGGTTCCTCCTCATATTAGAGGTCCTTGTCTAACACAATTGAGTCCCACTTTATGATATAATATCCGTCACCATGATATCTCTTGAACATGGACACATAAAATATCGGATGAACTCCCGATAAATTAGGAGGTAAAGCCAATCTATACGCCACTGGCCTTGTGCATTCAAGAACCTCAAAGGGACCAATGTATCATAGACTTAGCTTACCTTTCTTGTCAAATCTCATCACCCCTTTCATGGGTGATACCTTAAGAAGAACATTCTCACCCATATGAAATGCCATGTCTCTTACCTTATGGTCTGCACACTTCTTCTGTCTACTCTAGGCGACTAAAACTTTAGCTTGAATACTCCTCACCTTATCTTGAGCATCCTTCACTAAATCAATCCCCAAAGGTTTCACATCTCCAGCCTCAAACCATCTTATTGGTGATCTACATCCCCTCTCATATAATGCCTCAAACGGTGCCATATCAATGGTAGAGTGATAACCATTATTATAAGAGAATTCACACAAAGGTAAGAACTTATCCCAATGCCCTCCAAAATCAATCACGTATTCCCTCAACATGTCTTCTAACACTTTAATTGTCCTTTCTGACTGTTTGTCCGTCTGTGGATGGAAGGTTGTGCTAAAAGTGAGTTGGGTGCCCAATTCATCATGCAATTTTCTCCAAAACTTGGAGGTGAATTGGGTACCACGGTCTGAGATGATAGAGATGGGTACCCCATACAACCTCACTATCTCTTTCACATAAACTTTAGCCAATTGTTCAGCATTATAATCTATTCTTACCGGAATAAAATGGGCTGACTTAGTCAATCTATCAACCACTACCCAAATAAGATCAAACTTCCCCAAAGTTTTGGGAAGACCAACCACAAAATTCATGGCAATCATTTCCCATTTTCATTTCGGAATTTGCATTCTTTGAAGCAAACCCGCAAGCCTTTGGTGTTCATATTTCACTTGTTGACAATTTTGACACTTAGTCACAAGCTCTGCTATATCCCTCTTCATGCTCGGCCACCAATAAATTCGATTCAAATCTCGGTATATCTTGGTAACACCCGGATGAATAGAATATCGCAAGCCATGGGATTCTGTCAATAATTTCTGAATTAAGTCATCAACTCGAGGAACACAAATCCTTCCTTTAAAACTAAGAACACCTTTCGTATCAAGAGTGGTCTCTTGTGCCTTACCAATCACAGTCTTCTTTCTAAGCTCATTCAAATTTTCATCCTCAAACTGTTTGACCTTGATCTCCTCAATGAATGTGTCCCTTACTTCAATGCTAGCTAACACCCCACCTCTTTCTGAGATGCCCAAATGCATGAATTTAGACTCCAAGGTCTAAATTTCCTTAGCCAAGGGTCGATTGGATACACTCAAGCAAGCTAAACTATCCATACCCACCGCTTTTTGACCCAAAGCGTTTGCCACCACATTAGCCTTATCCGGATGGTATTGAATGGGGACATCATAATCTTTAAGTAACTCCATCCACCTTCGTTGTCACAAATTCAGATCCTTTTAAGTAAACACATGCTGCAAACTACGATGATCAGTAAACACCTCCCACTTAACACCATAGAGGTAATGTCGCCAGATCTTAAGAGCGAACACTACCGCTGTCAACTCCAAATCATGTGTTGGATAATTTCTCTCATGTACCTTTAATTGACGCAATGCATAAGCTATAATATTCTTATCTTGCATCAACACAACACCCAAACCAGAATGTGAATCATCACAATAAACAATAAAATCTTTACCTTCAACCGGTAATGCTAGAATAGGTGTGGTGGTTAAAATAGTCTTGAGCTTTTGGAAGCTCTCCTCACATTTTTCAGTCCATTCAAATGGTATCTCCTTTTTGGTCAAATTTGTCAAGTGAGTGGCAATAGAATCAAAGTTCTTCACAAATCGACGATAATAACTGGCAAGCTACACAAAAACTCCTAATTTCAGTCACAGAATTTGGTCGAACCCAATTCTTAACCGCTTTAATCTTTTAGGGATCTACCATTGCCCCTTCCTTTGAAACTACATGTCCCAAAAATGCAACAAAAGTCAACCAAAATTCACACTTAGAAAATTTCGCATACAACCTTTGTTTCCCAAGAACACCCAGAATGCTACGAAGATGGTCGACATGCTCTTCCTCACTTTTCGAGTAGACCAAAATATCATCAATAAAGACTATAACAAATGAATCAAGAAATGGCTTGAACACTCCATTCACCAAACTCATAAAAGTTGCATGCGCATTAGTCAAACCAAAAGACATAACTAGAAACCCATAGTGCCCATATCGGGTTCTAAACGCCGTCTTGGGCACATCCTCAAACCTAATTTTCAACTGATGATTGCCAGACCTTAGATCAATCTTAGTGAAAACCGATGCCCCTTGCAATTGGTCAAAAAGATCATTTATTCGAGGTAAATGATACTTGTTTTGAATAGTGACCCTATTCAATTACCGGTAATCTATACACATTCTCATACTACAATCATTTTTCTTAACAAACAAAACTGGAGCACCCCATGGGGAAGCACTAGGACGGATAAATCTCTTATCAAGAAGCTCTTGGATTTGAGCCTTAAGTTCTCTTGATTCGACCGGAGCCATGTGATATAGAGGGATAGAAATGGGACGAGTACCAGGTTCTAAATCAATATCGAAGTCTATATCTCTATCCGGAGGCATACCAGGCAAATCAGTAGCTAGGAAACACTTCTCTAAATTCTGACACCACAAGAATAGACTCAATAGATGGAGACTCAACCTCAACATCTCGAATATGAGCCAAATAAGACAAACAACCCTGCTCAACCAGTTTACTTGCCCGAATGGAGGATATGATCTTAGCTTGCTTAGGTTTGTACACCCCTTCCCATTCTAACTTTTCCCTTCCTAGAATTTCTAAAGTAACATAGTTAGTACTACAATTAAGCACAACATAATAGGGGGACAACCAAGTCATGTATGAGATCAGTCATATCCAAAATCACCAAATCAGCCCAAGTCTGAAAACTCATAAACAAAATAAGACAAGCACGATAGACATGGGTGACTATGACAAACTTTCCAACTAGGGTATAAACATGGATGGGCGCATCAAGTATATCACAAATCATAGCAAATTCTGAGGCAAATTGCACATATACATATGAATAAGTAGAACCCGAATCAAATAACACATTAGTCATCCGGTCACAGACAAGTATAGTACCTATGATCACTGCGTCAGACGCATCTGCCTTATTATTTCTCGAAAAGGCATAACATTGAGCCCTATCATCTGTCAGCGACTTCCCTGCTTGGTTGCACGTTACCCCTTCCTGCATTACTATTTCTTCTACCTCCGTGGCCTCGCTGATTACCTCATCGCCCACCTTATGGACGTCCTTGACCATTATTACCATTTTTCGTAGGTATCACTGCTCTAGTCTTCTGCTGCACAGAATCCATCATGCGCGGGTGGGAACAATCTCTCCTCATATGCCTAGGTTCTCCACAATTGTAACATGTACGATCAAAAGATGGTTTGCTGGTCGTCGAAGGTGAGACTCCTTGGCTATCCTGAATCAAATTATGAGGTGAAGTTCTCGAGTAATTACCTATAGAGGCGGGCATATCGGACTGAATTGGCTTGGCTGCAAGCATTGGCCTTCCGAACCCCTTGGAATAAGAACCTTGAAAGTTACCCGAGTTCTTGGCCCTTTTTGTCCATGCCTTAGCATGACCGTCTCGCCTCACCCTCTCCACTTTCTTAACAAAGTATGTTACCTCATTAAAGCTCCTCCCTACAGAGGTCATACGAACATATAATACCTACAACTCAGATTTTAGTCCCATAATAAATAAACGGATCCTCTCCTCCTCTGTAGTCACCAATTAGGTAGCATATCTAGACAAGGCATGAAACTTGGCCTCATAAGCAGCCACAGACATACCACATTGCTCCAAAGCCATGAACTCATCCTTCTCGATCTCTCAAAGTCCTAGGCACATATTTATCTAGAAACAGAGCATGAAATTGGGTCCAAGAGAGTGGAGGTAAAGTTGAAGATCTGCACTCCACATAAGCTCTCCACCACTGCTTAGCCTTACCTTGAAGTTGAAAGGTCACAAACTCAACCCCATGCTGATGGACAATTCTCAACTTATGAAGCCTCATAGCAGTCAAAGATAAACTCATAAGCATCCTCACTCTTAGAACCAAGAAACACAAGAGGCTTTAGCTTCAAAAAGTTGGTCAATATTTCATGTTCATTACCAGTCATAACAGAACCCAACAAAGGACAGAAGAAAGCATCATTACCTCTAGTTCCACCCACCTTGGGCACAATGATAACAACAGGGAGATTAGTAGGAGCTTGAGTTGCTTGAACTGAGGGAAGCACTCCAGGACCAACCAACCCTTTCAAGAATGACATGATCTGTTGAGCTAAAACTGGGTCCAAATGAGGAATACATGCAGTTTCAGCCTGTACCTCTTTCTCTTGTCCAACTTCCTCAACATTTTTAACCTCAACATCCTCCTCTATCTCTTCATGATGCACAAGAAGGGCCTCATTTACAGGAACATTATCAACCAGTGCTCCATCCCCATAGGCGTTGTCCTCCATCGGCCTCTACCCCTAGCTCTTCATCTATCCATGCCTCGACTGTGACCTCTCGCTGTAGATTCTTCAACTGGAGCATTGACGGGAACTACGGGCCTGACGCCGTTGAATCTAGTGTTAACTATCTGCAGACCGAAGAGTGAATGAGGTTAGATACCAATTTGAATCGCCAAATACCAATTGGAATCAAGTTATAGCACGAAAGTTGACAAGAAAAGACAGAGAGATTTCCTAAAGTCCTATAGCCTCTCAAAAAAAGGTACAGACGTCTCCGTACCGTTTCGCAAGACTCTACTAGACTCATTTTGGTACATCAAGATCAACGAACCTAGGCTCTAATACCAACTTTGTCACGACTCAGACCATCGTGATTGGCACCCACACTAACCCTCCGGTGGAATAACCATTTATACTAATTAGTTAACCAATTCTAATCAAAACACCAAGGCATTTAAGTTATGGAAGCAAGTTTAAATGACTAAATACTGAAGTTCCTATAAACTTACGAAAGATCTAACAACGAAACAAATACGGAAGTAACACCTAGAACCTGAAAGTCAATGTACTAAAACTCTAACAAGATCCATAAAACTAAATAAGAATTGTCAGAACCCCAAACTAATGTACTAACAACTAACTAGAAAGTCTAAATCTGAAATGTGGACATAGACAGAAAGAAAACTCATGGCAGCCCGGAAGAACTGGCTCACCCTTGAATTTGAACGACGATCACTGATCTTCTAAGCAAGGTCTGTCAATAGCCGCCTGAAGATGCCCTGTACTCAACAAAGAAAGAGCAAGTGCAATATCAGTACACAACCACAGTGTACTGGTAGGATCACAAGGCTATCCCACTAAGTGTAACATACATAAGTCAAGACAACAATACAATAACATGCATACACCGAACATATACAATATCATCAACGTTTACAAACAACAAACAGTTTCACAATTCTCAAATATAACAGTTATATCAAGTCATTGGTCCTCTCAAGGAACCCAAACCTAAACTATTAGCATATCGAAACATGGTACCCGATCCAATAATTATGCCAGAACGTGGCAACCGATCCAAGTTAGTGTGTCGGAACGTAACACCCGATCCATTCAACAAGCCAAAATCACAATCACAAGTATATTCTCATAATCATACAATCAAGACATGATTCATGACATTCATCATTCATATATCCTCATTTACAATTTATGTGATCAATAATGAAACATTCACATACATACATGTATCATAATGAAGCAAGAACAAATATATACCACACAATCATAGAATCACAACCATCACTTACCTCGAAACAAGCTTGAAACCCTAAGAAACTTGATTATTCTCTTTTCGGATTTGTTCCGCTTGTTCTTGGTCTACAAACAATCAATATAATACGGGAATCAATAAACAATCACTAATTACCCGGATTACTAACAATTCTAACAATCCTAGATCATACCCATGATCCCATGACCCAAATTAGGGCTTTTCCCACCATAATTCTCAGATCAAAATTCTCCCACATCGGTATTTACCCATTAGATTACGTTATACGGATCGAAAAATAGATTCGAGGAGTTAAAACCTTACTTTTAGCCTTAAAACTGGTGGAAAACTGTCAAGAATCGTCTGTGGTTCGTCTCCTTACTCTCAAAGTTAAAAAGTACAAAATAAAGACGTTTTGGGGTTTATTTCTGACTTAAGTCGTGTCGGACCCGCCACAACGGTCCTCACCCTGTTACAGCGGCCCCGCCCTAGCGGCAGAAATCCCACCCCGGTGGCTTGCACGAAACTAGTAAGCTATTTTAATAATTCTAAGACCCTCATTTCACAACACACCTTCAACCAACGACACTCAGAAAATACATGTTCACACTAAGTGCAATTTGAAGTTCTACTCTCCCGAATTCAATTCTGTAAAGTCGTACGGGTTCCTTAACGACTTACCTATCTACTCATGTGATCAAATTCATTATTAGATCACCCAATTGCTACCAGATTTTCCTAGACGTTAATGACTCTGATTTCGTCCAAATCTGGACTAGGTTGGGAAATCTCAAGATACTACGAAAAAAAAATTTGGCTCAATTTTTTTTTCCCCACTGACTTTTCTATAACGACGGAACCCTGTCGTTACAGGCAGGGGCAAATCTATGTGTTAAATTTGGGTCACCGGAACCCGTGATCATCCGACTAAACTCGATATATTACGTGTATAATTATTAAAGATTATATTAAATAAAAACTTGTGGAACCCGTTCTCAAAGTTGCTGGATGGTTCACTGGTTTGACGGTCAGATTTTTCGATCCCAGCCAGACACCATCCGCTTCAATTTTTTTGTTAACTAAAACTACACGTTTTTTTTATAAAGAAGAAAATGAAATTCTAAAGTCGTTTTCAAAATATGAAGTCAGTATAATTGTAAACTGATGATATTTTTTGTGGTAATGTAATGTTTTATGTTTTGCTCGCTTAGTTATTGTTATATAAATTTTTTGGTCTTATCTTTAAAGCAATGGTGCACCCGTTTTCTTAAAATCTTGGATTCGCCTCTGATTACAGATACAGTTCCAACAAAATATTTTTCATATCCAAAACTCAAATTCAATACTATTTCTTCAGAATGAAGTAATTCTACTACTACACTACCATCCACGTTGGTGAAGCTTTTGTGTGTCATAGGGAAAGAGAAAGATAGGGGAGCAGACA
Organism: Solanum piurae; assembly: GCA_029582685.1. NCBI lineage: Eukaryota > Viridiplantae > Streptophyta > Magnoliopsida > Solanales > Solanaceae > Solanum > Solanum piurae. The sequence goes on from JAJOOO010003230.1 coordinate 26,875, forward strand.
AAGAGCATCTTATCTTGGATTGATTGGGGACACAAAAGATAAATAAAAGTTAAGTAAGAATAGCAGAGTTGCAAAGCTAGTGAGTACTGAGTAGTATAGGGAAAGTACAAAAAAAAAAAAAAGAGTGTTGTAGATTTGTCCTTATTTTTGGCCGATCCAACATAAGTGCAAGTGCCCCTAATTATCTGTCAGCGCTAACCTCGCACCCCATCATCCCTCTCGTATTTTCCGGTCAAACCATGTGCTAGCCATAAACATTTTTTTTTTAATCACCAAGGAGCGGAGCTAGACTAAAATTTAAATTATTTTACGAAATTCTGTAACTTTCATTAAAATTTCTTATTTGTCATTAAGAAAAATTCAGAAACTTATTTTGAATCTTGAAATTCAAATTTTGACTCGGCTTATGAAAGTCAAAAACAGCTCAACTCTATATTCAAATTTGTGGATTTTGTACTTCAAAAAGAGTCCATAGACATCGCTTGTCGTTGGATTATATTAATTAGCAGCAACCTTGCATTTTCTTTGTTCTCCTTACTGGTCAATGTTTATTCATATATCATGTACTTGGAAAGTCATGTTAATTTTATTTGTATTAATAATCATCATAATCCCTAGAAGAGCAACTTATATAATAAATTGAAGAAATGAAAGTGGCAACTGGAGTTACACAGAGTTATAATAAGTAAAATAATTACGCAATGAAACCAAAGGCAGATCACGGGGGAAATTAATTAAATGATGAGATGTAGAAGATGAAGTTACAAAAGACCCGCAAGATAAGGGGGATTTGACATTTTTGATATATAATGGACCCACGGACCACAGTTTGCTAAAACTGAGGAAAATTAAAGAATTTCACACCACTTGAGAAGAGTTTGCACAAAATACATACATAAAATGGTGCATGTGGTTATTGGAAAATGAAAGTGTCCACCCCCACCCCCACACACACTTTTACCTGTATCAAGTTATTTGTTCGTGTTTTTCTTTCTCACACTTTTAAAAAAACAATAATTAAAAAGATTTTTTTTTCTTTATTTATATGTCATCTTTTCATAATTAAGATGTTTGTAGTGTTCAAGAACAATAACTACATATT